>WNWK01000008.1:315000-357500 GCA_009830355.1 Cherax destructor
CAACAGTGTCTACACTGGTGTCTATCAACAGTGTCTGCTCTGGTGTATATCAACAGTGTCTGCACTGTTGTCTATCAACAGTGTCTGATCTGTTGTCTATCAACAGTGTCTGCACTGGTGTCTGTCAGCAGTGTCTGCACTGGTGTCTGTCAGCAGTGTCTGCACTGGTGTCTGTCAACAGTGTCTACACTGGTGTCTGTTAACAGTGTCTGCACTGGTGTCTGTCAGCAGTGTCTACACTGGTGTCTGTCAGCAGTGTCTGCACTGGTGTCTGTCAGCAGTGTCTGCACTGGTGTCTGTCAGCAGTGTCTGCACTGGTGTCTGTCAGCAGTGTCTGCACTGGTGTCTGTCAGCAGTTTCTGCACTGGTGTCTGTCAGCAGTGTCTGCACTGGTGTCTGTCAACAGTGTCTAGCACTGTGTCTGTCAGCAGTGTCTGCACTGGTGTCTGTCAGCAGTGTCTACACTGGTGTCTGTCAGCAGTGTCTGCACTGGTGTCTGTCAGCAGTGTCTGCACTGGTGTCTGTCAGCAGTGTCTGCACTGGTGTCTGTCAGCAGTGTCTGCACTGGTGTCTGTCAGCAGTGTCTGCACTGGTGTCTGTCAGCAGTGTCTGCACTGGTGTCTGTCAGCAGTGTCTGCACTGGTGTCTGTCAGCAGTGTCTACACTGGTGTCTGTCAGCAGTGTCTACACTGGTGTCTGTCAGCAGTGTCTGCACTGGTGTCTGTTGTTCATTGTTTTCAAACTTAGTTTTATGTTTCTCATAGATACAGTGAAAGACCTTCACAACTCACTGAAATATTATTCTATAGATAGATTTTTTTTTAATGTTGTGCTACAAGTCTTGCAAATGTTGACTAATATCTAAATAAACATTATCGCTAACTGAACTCATCAACCGTGTCAACAAATCATGTGTGGTTGGACAAATAAGCAGTGACATCTTTGTTTATATTTGTTTCCCAGGACTCAACTTTTATCAGCAATCAGTCAGTTTTCACTCTCAAGCGGTAAACATGTTAATGGCTGTCTTGAACAGCTGACAAAGCTCCTGGAGAGCGAAACGTTGCCACAATAAATGTCACATAGTTGCACTTGTATCCTTTTACTTAAAATCAGTTCATTCAGTTTTCCCAAAACGGGAACCAGAGACCAGTTAGTAGTTTTAGCCTCACGCTGAGTTGTGATGAAAGTTTGAAGGAGTTTGTTGAGAAGAGCGCCACCAGTCCTAAGTGAAGATGTATATACAGTATGTCACACTGGTTTGATTTCACTATCCTGGGTTAAATCTCTATAATGTACCTCTTCTGTATGTCTCAAATATATGTGTGCCCTGACAGTCCTGGTGCAAATTTATTCTACCGTCTGTAAAATATTTGTAGATTTTTTTTTTCCCCGAATAAATCTTGTCTTGGAACCTTTTCCTCTCTGCTGTGGTTGGTTACACAAGGGGAATTACCAGTCCCTTCCCTGGCTGTCTTCAGGAGGGAACTGGATAGGTACCTAAAGTCAATGCCCGAGCAGCCCGGCTGTACGTTTGATTGCGTGCGGCCAGTAGTAACAGCCTGGTTAATCAGGCCCTGATCCACTGGAAAGTCTGGTCGAGGACCTGACCGCGGGGGCGTTGACCCCGGAATAACCTCCAGGTAGACTCCAGTTAGGTAGGTTCTTACTGCCAGAGGTCAACAGCACCCGTCCAGCCAGGATAACACTTCAAGGGCTCCTCATCCAGGGAATTAGATGAGGAACCCAAATTATGTATGACCCCCTATGGATTTAGCGCTTCCCGGTAAATATTGTAATAATGATAGGCCATTGTTCGTAAATAGGCTTGTAATTGCTGCCATTTTTTTCAGACAGATAAGTAGGAATCCTGAATTTAATGGTCGGCCTTTAATGTGATAAATAATTTGAACTGTCTTATCAAGTCCAGTTATCAGTTATTAAGGCATCTTCCTCATTATTGATTTTATTCTTGTGGAGCCCCAGAGACTTACTTTGTGGAGCCCATGAAAATAATTTGCTTATCTCATTAAACCAGTTCGCAGACCCCTTGAAAATCAGTTTGCGGAGCACCTGAGAACCAGTTCGCGGAGCCCCTGAGAACCAGTTCGCGGAGCACCTGAGAACCTGCTCGCGGAACCCCTGAAAACCAGTTCAAGGAACCCCTGAGATCCAATTCAAGGAACCCTGAGAACCAGTTCAAGGAGCCCCTGAGAACCAGTTCAAGGAGGCCCTAAATTCAGTTTTAGGAACCCTTGAAATCAGTTTGCGGAACCCCAGGGTTGCGCGAAGCCCAGGTGATAACCCCGGTTCGTAGGGTTCTCAAAAGAGGTAGGAAAATGAATTTTCAAATTTCGTACAAATTTTCAGAAAGTGTAATAGATAAACTAAACTAAAGCGTTCTTCTTCCTTCTTAAGTGGCTGTGACTTGGACCTGTCTGGCTTGGGCCAGTAGGCATGCTGCAGTGCTCCATCTTTCCTGTATTCTTCTAATCGTAGGAAAGTAAACAAAGAATCAGTAGCTTGGGAGACGGTCTTGGCAGCTTTGCTTGTTTATCAGCCTCGTTGTAAACATAAATAAAAGCACTAGCAATAGTTCGTACCATTTTTTTTCGGACTATGGCAAATTAAGCATAAAAGTTGCCACAGCAGGCGTAAAAAGTCTACAAAATGATGACGACAAGTTCTTACAGTGGACAGAAATTAGTATGGTGGTGAGCGGTGACAAATTCTAACTGCTTAGATGTGGGAGAAAAAACGAAGATCTAACACAAGCACAGGACACAAAGCGCAGGTACATACCATAGAAAGAAAGGAGAATGTAAAAGACGTTGGAATAATGATGACAGACGATGGTGATGCAACGGTAATCTGACAGTATGGAACTAGGAGAGACAATGCGGGTCGTGACATTTTAATTGTGAAGACGTTTCGGCCAACAGAGATCAATTCACCTGAAGTGGCACTTTATCAATTCAGGTGAAGTGATAGAGTCTCTAGTGAACGAAACTCCTTCACAGTAAAGTGCCATAATCTTACATCATGTGCCTTATTTACATACATTTGAGATGACCTTTCATTTGGGGAACAAGCAGACACATCAGTGACCAGGAAAATGACAGGTTGGGTTAAAAGAACTTTCAATACAAGAGATGTCACACCGATGTTCATATTCTTAAGGGGGATTACCAATAGACCCCTGGCTGTCTTCAAGAAGGCGCTAGACAGGGCACCTAAAGTCAGTACCTGGCCAGCCGGACTGTGGTTCGTACGTCGGTTTGCGTACGGCCAACAGTAACAGCCTGATTGATCAGGCCCTGATTCCACCATAAGGCCAGGTATACTCTTCAAATCACTTGTGTTCTCACGTCTAGAATGTTATTCTGTGCTCACAACTTTCAAGGTAGGATAGATAATAGAGTTGAAGAACGTACATAAAAAATTACTGTATGCTTAGAGTCAGTAAAGCTAGCTAAATTACCAGGAATTCTTCATAATATACGAAATGTATTTTCTGGAACCGAGAAGAGAGAGATATTTGATAATATATACATGGTAGATACTCGAGGATCAGGTTCCAAATCTACGCACTGCCATAACCACTTACTGGAGTGAGAGATATGGGAGGAAGTGTAAACTAATCCCAATGAAGAGCCGGGGTGCCAACATTCGTAGTTCAAGACTCTTCAACCTCCTGCAGGAAGATATAAACAAAATATTGCCCGATCAAAGCCTGAAGATTTCAAGAGGAAACTGGACCACTACCCACAACAAGGATATGATCAACCAGGCTGTGATGGTGTGTACGGCTACGGGTCGGAGGCAGTAACACCCTGATTGACCAGGCATTTAGGTTGGTCTTCGATAGTAGAACTCTCGAAACCGGTCACAGGCATCTAATGAATGCATCCAGACTATAAATTATGCAAGTGTTCTTGCAAGTGTTTGCGAGTTCTCTGGAGCGAGTCAAGAGCGTGTGTGGGTTGATGTATACAAGTTGTAGAACACAGAGTGAGAACACAACACACTGTCAGCACAAAATGCACTGAGGACTTAGTTTGTCTGTAGAAGTTTATAGGAGGCGGGGAGTTTGTAGAACACTGTTGAGTTTACTTTTGTGATTGTGAGAACACGGGGGAGTTTAGCATAAAGGTGGGGAAGAGAACACGGGGGAGTTTAGCATGAAGGTGGGGAATTTAGAGAACACGGGGGAGTTTAGCATGAAGGTGGGGAAGAGAACACGGGGGAGTTTAGCATAAAGGTGGGGAATTTAGAGAACACGGGGGAGTTTAGCGTAAAGGTGATTAATTTAGAGAACACGGGGGAGTGAACAAGCTAACTCAAGCTTGTTGATGAGTACAGACGATATAGGGGATGGAGGGATAGCTTGATGGGAGTAGAGAGCTAAGGGAGGGATGAGAGAGGAGGGAGGGATGGAGAGGAGGGAGGGATGATAGTGGAGGGAGGAATGGGAGAGGAAGGAGGGTGACACAGGAGCGCTGCTACTGATGTCAGTATTGACAATTCACCCTTGACCCAGGCAGTCGTAAAGAGGGAACACTGTAGGTGCTGCTGCTGCTGCTGGTGTTGTTACTGATGGTGGTAGTGATGGTGTGGGTAGTACTACTACTGCTGCTGCTATAATAATAGTAATAGTAATAATAATAATAATAGTAATATCTTTATTCCTACAAGTACATGTACAAGGTATACAGTCCTAGCTGACATCAATGACATACTACTATATAGAAAGACCTTTGTTATGCTGAGCATTTCGGGCAAATTAGGTCAGTTTTGTCCCCGGATGCGACCCACACCAGTCGACTAACACCCAGGTACCCATTTTACTGATGGGGAACATAGACGACCGGTGTAAGGAAACAAGCCCAATGTTTCAACCCTCGCCAGGAATCGAACCCGGACGCTCGCCGTGTAAAGCGAGAGCTTTAGCCACCAGCCATGGGGCACCGTGGTCTCGTGTCGCTGCTGCTACTAATGTTGTGGCTGTTGTTGCTGTTACTGGCCACTGCTGCAACTGCCGTTGTTACTGCTGCTGTTACTTTGCTCCTACTGGTGCTTCTGGTAGTGGTGGTGTTGTGTGTGTGTGTGTGTGTGTGTATTTGGTTGTGTGTGGGCGGCGCGGGTGAGCGTCCTCAGGGACACTGCTTGGGGACGGTGATCCTGTGAAGGTCACTCCTCCCACTACCTGTGGTGTTGGGAGACCTGAAGGTCACTCCTCCCACTATTTGTGGTGTAGGGAGACCTGAAGGTCATTCCTACCACTACCTGTGGTGTAGGGAGACCTGAAGGCCACTTTTACCACTACCTGTGGTGTAGGGGGACTTGAACGGCACACAACCTTAAGTATGGAGGGGAGAGGGAGCCGGGACACGGGTGTCATCCCAGTCACTAAAATCAACAGACACAACCCCACTCCATAAATGTGGCAGCAAAACAATAGCAAAGAATTGTAGACCGATAGCTCTAACGTCCCCCATTATAAAAATCTTTGAAAGAATTTTAAGAAAGCGTGATCACCAACCACTTGGGTTCGCAACAATTGCACAACCCAGTTCACATGGGTTTAGAGCAGGTCGCTCCTGCCTCTCACAACTGCTGGACCACTATGATATGGTCTTAGATGTACTGGAGGACAAACAAAATGCAGATGTGGTATACCCAGACTTTGCAAATACCTTCGATAAATGCGATCATGTTGTAATAGCACACAAAATCCGTGCTAAAGGAATAACTGAAAAATGGGCAGATGGATCTTCAACTTTCTAACCAATAGAACACAAAGAGTAACGGTAAACAGAGTTAAGTCAGAGAATGCCACGGTGAAAAGCTCTGTTCCACAAGTCACAAAACTCGTCCCCATCCTGTTCCTCATCCTCATATCAGACATAGATAGAGATGTAAACCATAGCACCGTGTCATCCTTTGCAGATGATACTAGAATCTACATGAGATTGTCTTCCATTGAGGACACGGTAAATCTTCATGAGGATATAATAACCAGAACGGAGTATTCTGCAAACTCTAACTACACAATACAGCGAAAAAGTAAAATGATAGATATATGAGAGGATTTCACTTTCAAGGATCACAACAGTGCTACTGGGAAAATGATAGGATGGATAATGAGAACTTTCAGAAGAAGATATGCTATGTCAGTGATGATCCTTTTTTTTAAGTCACCTGTTCACTCTAGGCTGGAATAGTGCTGTACACTAACAGCCCTATTCAAGGTAGGTGAAATCACAGCTCTAGAGAATGTACAGAGAACCTTCACTGCACATATGAGTTCAGTCAAGCACCTTAACTACTGGGAATGTTTGAAGTTCTATAACCTGTACTCCCTGGAGTGCAGGCGAGATAGATATATTATAATCTATACCTGGAAAATCCTAGAGGAACTGGTCCCAAATCTGCACATACAAATCACTCCCTACGAAAGCAAAAGACTAGACAGGCGGTGCAACATACACCCAGTGAAAAGCTGGGATGACATGAGTACACTGAGAGAAAACACTAGGTGTTCAGCGCCCAAGACTGTTCAACAGCCTCCCACCATACATAAGAGGAATTACGAATAAACCTCTGGCTGCCTTCAAGGGGGAACTGGACAGATACAAAGTCATTGTCCGATCAGCTGAGCTGTGGTTCTTATGTTGGATTGCATGTGGCCAGCAATAACAGCCTAATTGATCAGGCTCTGATCAATCAGGAGACTTGGTCGAGGGGGCGTTGACCCTCCAGGTAGATCTGTGGTGCAAGGGGACCTGGAGGTCACTCTTTCCACAGCCTGTGGTGTAGAGGAGACCTGAAGGCCTTTCTTCCTACCTACCTGGAGGTCGTTATGAGGGTCAGCCTCCAGGTAGACTCTAGTTAAGTAGGAAGAATGGCCTTCAGGTCCCCTACCTGAAGTTCACGCCTCTCACTACCTGTGGTGTAGGGGACCTGAAGTTCACTCCTCCCACTACTTGTAGTGTAGAGAATGTGAAGCTTACTCCTCCCACTACCTGTAGTGAAGGGGACCTGAAGTTCACTCCTCCCACTACCTGTGGGAGCTTCAAACCTTCAAAGTTGTTGCATCTTAACGGAAAGTCTTGGACTGTGTAGTGACAATTGTCCATTTTTATGGAAGAAATTGGAATGTTAGTTTCCATGTGATAACTTGTGAATGCCTCTTCAGATTGGCTTCAGACCTTCACTGTTGATATTAAACTGCATTAAAAACCTATGCTGCACTTTGTACTATTCCTTTAGCAGTCATCGAGGTAGAGGGGGCTGGGCTTATGGGATGTGAGGTTTTCTTGGATCACGCAACGACTGAAACACAGTTAATACACACACGTGGTCGTGTTTGTACTTGCTTGCATGTGGTTGGAGGGGTTCGACTCATGGACCTCCTCTCCTCTGGCCGTTTCTGGGCTTCTTTCCTGGCTGCGTGAGCACCATCATACCTATTCTTTAGGTTGTGTATGGCTCCTGTCTCCCCATCGTGTGTATGTGTGTGTGTGTGTATATATGTGTGTGTGTGTGTGTGTGTGTGTGTGTGTATGTGTGTGTGTGTATGTGTGTGTGTGTACATGTACGTGTACGCTGCTTACAGTATATTAGAGTATCAGTTGGTAGTTATATATTTGAGTGTATATGTTGTCTTGGTTCTTGTTTACCACAGGTCACAGTTCCTCCCGACCCTACCATTAGCCTGAAAATATTTGTCTTTTATTATCAATGTGATTTTGAATTTTGAAGAAAGATAAACGGGAAGATGTTTTGTTTACATACAACCTTCTCTTGGCATCAACTTAATAGAGTGAACTTTGTTATATTAGTTTGTCTTGTTAACTTAACCATGTGTTTGGTATTGGATGACGTGTTTTCTTTGTCCCTTTTTTTTACCACAAGACTTTATAAAACTGTTTTTTTTTGTATAGATTCCAGCTACGGGTTGAATAATTAAGTCAATACATTTTCTGTTCTTTGAAGAACGCCAGTAACAGGTTGAACACAGTACCGGGTTGAATAATGCACTGCCTTCCCTATTGTGTCTTGAGGAACATCGTCTACTCAAGACCAAAAAAAAAAAAAAAACCTTGGCGTCTAAGAAAACGTTAGTGGCGTCGGATTTTTTTTTTTTGTGGCATCTGAAAACTTTCTGTCTTCTAAGAAAACACACCATGCCATCCAACAAAATGCCTTGTAGTCTTGGAAAATGTGGCCAGAGAAAAGGCCGCTTCCCTGTGAGAAAATGAGTCTGTCGTCTGAAAAATTACCCCCCCCTCCTACCTACCTACCCGGAGTCTACCTGTAGGGGGTTCCTGGGGTCAACGCCCCCGCAGCCCAGTCCTTGACCAGGCCTTCTAAGAAAATTATCCTGTCGTGAAGAAACTGTCTCAACAAGAAAGCTTTCCTGCAAAGAATTTGCTAAAAACGCTGAAAACTAGGTGTATTTTAAAGCAAAAAACGGAGCGTACTGTAATGCATAATTTTTTTTAGATTAATAGTCTTTCAAAAGGATATTTTAGACTTGACTCTCTTATTCATGGAGTTGTGTAAAAAAGAGTGAGAGCCTCGGACTATATTTACGTGAATTAGGTCAGAAGCCACTGAGAAAGTTTGAGGAATCACGGCATCAAAAGTTTTAGAAAGCTCGAGGGCTCGGTCCAGTAGATGTTTTAGAAAGTTTGACTCGCTCGAGCAGAAGATTGAGGACACTCTGGGTGGAGTTGAAGTCTGGATGAGCGTGAAGCACGAGTGCTTCACGTCGACGCCGGATGAGCAAGAGTCACTACAGGGTCAAGTTGACAAAGGATAGAGCATGACGGACAGCCGCGCCTGACTATCACAGATAGGAAGGAACCTTTTGACTAGAATTGACACGGAACATTGGACACATTTTTTCATAGTTATTGAGCAAAAATATATATCCACCAGCTTGGTAACTAACCCATAAATTGAAGGTATTTTCTTGGATCGCACGGTGTACTTTCTTAGACGGCAGAATGTTTTTGGTAAGTTTATTTGGGCACAGTACACATAAACACAATTATCATACATAGTGTAAATTACTTAGGACAACGCAAAAAAGTCAAAATGACTCATAAAAATTCAGGACGGACCGAAACGTGACCTAAATGTTTATCTTCAATTTGTACGTTCGTTGTGAATTGTTCCAGACAGAGTATTGTGATGTTTATTATTATTTTAAATGATCTTCATATTGTATAAACAGAAGACAAGAAAAGTTAGTATGTCTACAAGTTTTTGGCATGAAGTGGTTCATGTAGGTTGTAGCCCTGTCATTGTTTGTTGATATGCACTCAAACATAGCCACCACAGTCTGACTGATCAGGAACAGGGACGTACTCAATTTTCTTTTGAAGACTCAGTATTATATTCGAATGAAAGATGCCGAACAGCCTTTGATTCTCTGGCTTACTGAGGTCACTCTTGGTGTACTTATTTTACTCCTGCTTTTCATTGGAGTTATTTTGCATTGTCTATCCTGCTTCTTTCTTATACTCCATGGGGTAAAATTTGTAGGATTTTGGCATGTTAAATTTATCGTGGGCAGTGAAATTTATCTGTACATTCTCCATATCTGTGATCTCGCTTGCCGTAACTAGGGCTGTTAGCGTACATTATTCTTCTAGAGAGTACAAGTGTCAAATTCTATCATTATTAGCTTGACATTTTTAAATACCTTCATACACTCCAGCAGTGCACCAGCACCTAACTTTCTGGTTTTATCAGTTATCGTCGTAAAACTACTGCAGGTTTGTGAGACAAGATTTACCGTCTCTAAATTCATGCTGGTTGTCGTTTTCATTTGTGTAGCGGCCGGTTCTTCAGAGATCATCACACACGTCTAGTGATAATTGTCTGCTACCATAGATAACATACATCTTAAGGATCTTGATCTATTCAAAACTACCTGTCTCTCACCTAGGGACTACATTAATGGTTTTCGATCGTTCTGGCAATTGTTCCATTTCTACTGACATGTAGACCTGGGTAGAGGTTCACAAAGTGCCTCTGTCCCTCTCACAATCCATGGAGACACATTGCCAGGTCACATTGCTTTTGATGTGCCCAGTTCACTCTGTAGCTGCCTCACTTTTCCAGTTATGGTATGGCGGGTGTCCAGTATGTGTCTACCATTGCTCGTTATCTCTGATGTGTTGTACCCGAGTTTGCAGAGAATGCTTTGAATTTCCTCTTCATTTCCTCACGTGCATCTTGTTTCTTGCACGCTCTCTGTCTCCATTCATTAGCTTTATATTGTGGTTATTTACTCTTTTCATTTTACCGATATCACTGTGAATTAGATTCGGCTCTGATTTAACTGGTGCTGTCATTCTTAAATTATCGCTTGGCTTCTCAGATGTGTATGTTCAGTGCTGGCTCTTCTCTTCCCACCTCCACTGTGTATTTTTTCATACCCCAGTTCTTCTTGCTTTTGCCTCCCTACATTTACGGATAAAACACTGGCTGTGTTCTCTCCGTTGCTTTTTATTTTGGCCATGAATTCGGACACCGTTTCCTGCACTTCCGGATGGACATTGCATCACCTCACTCGTTGTCTGTCTTTCCAGTGTCATTTCTCAATGCACCGAGTCCAGGAACTCCCCCAGTTTTGTTTAGTGTTCTATCCTGTGTATGTGTGTGTGTGTGTGCGCGTGTGTGTGTGTCCGTGTGTGTGTGTGTGTACACGTGCACATGCGGGCGAGTATCCAGGTGGTGTGCAGCGGGCGTCGACCCTGTGTGCGTGAAAACTAAGCGTTAACCTTTTCCTGCCCCTGCATCTGATCCTGCATCTGCCTCTTCCTCTTGCCCCTTCACCTGATTCCGCCTCTGCCCCTTCACCTGATTCCGCCTCTGCCCCTTCACCTGATTCCGCCTCTGCCCCTTCACCTGATTCCGCCTCTGCCCCTTCCTCTTGCCCCTGCACCTGATCCCGCCTCTGCCCCTTCCTCTTGCCCCTGCACCTGATCCCGCCTCTGCCCCTTCCTCTTGCCCCTGCACTTGATTCCGCCTCTGCCTCTCTCACTACCTGTGCCCCTAATGTGGAAAATCAGGCAATAGTTAGCTGATTTCCCGAAACCGTTATTTCTCTTTTGATTACCCAGCCCCTCTTACTTCTGCCTCAGTAAAGCTAATTTATAATATCTAACTTTATAATGTTCTCAAATTCTACGTAATTTGTATATAAACCCACTGTATAAAGGTTTAAATTATACACGAGGCGTATGTAAGCCTTGACTCAGCTGCCTTCACCATGTTGACACTCACTGGTTATCAGATATTCGGACCTCTGGTGGACGCTCTTGAAGACAGTGACTCTTAACAGGAGCAATGCTACCTTAATTTTTAAAGGGGTGGACGGGTAAGGCAGCGGAAGGCCTCTCCAGATGACCAAAAGCTCCAGATGCGGGTCGTCATATTACTAAGACCCGCGTCAGGAAACACTTGTCCTGTTTCCTGACAAACTTAACCCTAAGTAAGTTGACCTCTTAACACAGAGATGCAGCATCTTTTTAACATATACTTAAGTTCACAGCCTTCACTTGACTTGTCACCGTCCAGAATATGACACATGCAAGTATCAACCATATTGTGATAGATATGTGGGCCAGCGGGCCGCAGCAACAACAGCCTGGTTGAACAGGTATGCAGCAGACAATCCTGGCCCAAGGCCGGGCTGCGTGAGTAGAAAACTTATCGAAACCCATCAGAGGTATATTATATATTATGATAACACTATTGGTATGATATGTCTTACTCATCTATATAAATATACCCACAATGAGAAGCTTCTTCTCAGGCTCTTAAAAGTTCACTAAATATTTAAAAAAAAATATTTCTGATGAAAAATACTTGAAAAAAGCTAAATTTACTCCTAGTGTTTTTATAATAATAATAATAATAATAATTTTCATTTCTACAAGTACATGATACAATGTATAGGGACCTAGCTGACATCAGTGACATACCATATAAAAAAAAACTGGTTATGCAGAGCATTTCACACAAATTATGTTAATTTTGTTCCCAGGATGCGACCCACACCAGTCGACCAAAAATGACAACAGGTTCTTAAGGAAATACGTCCCAATGTTTCCTCTCGTACTGGGAATCGAACCACGGACCTCAATGTGTGGTTTGGTTTGCAATCATCTTTCTTGTTAGATTGTATGTTGTTTTGCTCTAACTCCTCGAAATTATTCGACACACCAAAATACAATATACTACGTTGACTGTAAATAATGTTAAGGAATAGAAACGGTGAGAATAATTGCCTTCGTATTTCGAACTTTAACTGAGGTCCTTTTCAGTTAATGGTGGATAAATACAGTCAGGTGTTCTTCATGTTCTTGCGGGTTATCTCTCATTAACAAAGTTCGTTACACTAATGCAGCAACATCAGTAAGTTAATTTAGGCTGAGCTTAGATATATTGCGCAAGATTAATCTATAATATGTTACCTAAATTTAGAAAAGTTTGGCCAGATTGTTGCATTAATTTGTGTGGGAAATATTTTCAGCCAGTGTGAGTTGAGACGAACACTTCCGTCAGTACTTGATTAACATAACATCTTCCAGAAATATTTTTATGTTGAGAATTAATGAGATACTTGTGGAAAACGTGGGAATCTTTTACTCTGGCAACGTTTCGCCAGTCAGTGGTTTCTAGAATAAAGATTCCCATCTTCGCCATCTTGTCGGCTTTCGAAAACCTTTTATTCAATTTTTGTAGCGTCGATGGTTTTGAGTAGAAAAACTCTTGGAACTCATCAAAGGTAAAGGTACGGTACAGTAACCTGAGTGGAACAGTTTACTTGTACTGGAGTCCATTTTCAGAGGTTAGTGCCTCAGCGGCCAGGTTTCAAACCACACTTTGGAGAGCAAACTTTTGACGACGTTTCGGTTCGTCTCGGACCATTATCAAGTTACGATTTGAGCTCAGTGGACTGAATGGGCCTATTAGATCCAATATAAGCAAATCACTTGGGGTCTAGACCAGCTATGCACCCGAATCTTTATATTTATATATGTGCCGATTGGGTAAAATTGGTCAATTAGCAAGAATTCATTTAGAATTAAGTCCTTTCTAAAAAAAATTATCTTATACGTTTAAAGATATATATATATTTTTCATTTATGTTAATGTAAAAATTAATAATTTTGTACTAAAAGAACCTTAAAAACTTACCTAACCTTATTGTAACAAGTGCAATTTAATTTAGCCTAATCCAACTAAATATATTTTAGATAAGTTTACAATAATATAATAATAAACAAACACAATGAAATATATTTTATTCGTTAGGTTCAGAATAACTTTTGCGAAATTATTTCATACACAAATTTTCGTTTGCCTTATTCGGCAAGAAGAGCGTTGCTATTTATGCCAAAATTGCAAGTTTTACCTATTCGGCACGACATTGTATATATATATATATATATATGTGTGTGTGTGTGTGTATGTATGATAACCTTTAATGGAAAGATGTGTTCTTTGTGACTGTTGGTGTTAGTGTTCTGTTGTCTCCTGTTGACCTTTGTGACTGTTAGTGTGTTGTGTCGTCTGCTGACCTGTGTAACTGTTAGGCATGGTGATCATTGGCTTCCTGTTAACCTTTGTGACTGTTGGTGTTGTTGTTCTGTGATCTGTTGGCCCTTGTGACTGTTGATGTTGTTGGTCTGTTGGTCCTTGTGACTGTTGGTGTTGGTGGTCTGTTGGCCCTTGAGACTGTTGATGTTGTTGGTCTGTTGACCCTTGTGACTGTTGGTGTTGTTGGTCTGTTGACCCTTGTGACTGTTGGTGTTGGTTGTCTGTTGGCCCTTGTGACTGTTGATGTTGTTGGTCTGTTGGTCCTTGTGACTGTTGGTGGTCTGTTGGCCCTTGTGACTGTTGATATTGTTGTTCTGTTGACCCTTGTGACTGTTGATGTTGTTTGTCTGTTGACCCTTGTGACTGTTGATGTTGTTTGTCTGTTGACCCTTGTGACTGTTGGTGTTGTTGGTCTGTTGACCCTTGTGACTGTTGGTGTTGGTGGTCTGTTGACCCTTGTGACTGTTGGTGTTGTTGTTCTGTTGGCCCTTGTGACTGTTGGTGTTGGTGGTCTGTGATCCTCTGTTGACCTTTCTGACTTAGGTTTACTGTGGCCTCCTGTTGACGTCATATTGTTTCTTATCCTGTCTATCCTTCCTCTTTTGTTTCTTTTATTCTATTCTCTCAGCCACTGGCTTCACCTCTCTTTTTGCTGTTATTTGTACATGTTTTGCATGGCTTTTTATTGTTCATTTTATCTCTTAACTCTCTCTCTCTCTCTCTCTCTCTCTCAGTTACCGTATATTATCTTGCATTAGCTTCACACAGTCTGCGAGAGTGTAATTTTTTAAGTGTTAAGTTACGCATATTCATTGCATAAGTGCCGACGTCAAGGAGCCGTGATTCGACCCCCTGAAGCCGTAAGTTAGTAAATACAAACAGGCCTTCGTCAGTGTCACCAGAGTGCCTTATCGGTGCCAGTTCATCTTCGTCTTTTGTTCCTGACACCAGGAATTTTAATCAACTGCCTCATCAACACTTTTATCACAGTTCCTATATTATTGGTTAGTCTTATCAGTGAGTGCTGACACTGTTATCTGCCTTAGTTATCAGTGCTTAGAGCTACCTTTCATTCAAGGGGACCTCCATGATAAAGGGCTCTTGATCCAAGGAATTCCAGTTGTGTTTCCCTTCCTCGTCTTAAACCTGATTAACTTCCATTGTCTCAGATGCGATTTGACCCTTCCTGGTTTAGCGCTTCCCAAGAAATATAATAATAATAATAGCTTTTATAATTATAATGACTACCTGTTGTTGATTCGGGGAAGGAGGGTTTATCGCCCCTAGCGGCCCGGTCTTAGACCATGCCTCCTGTATGATTACCAGTTATATCAGGTTGTTGGTGCTAGCAGCAGGCAGTCTAACGTAAACATCAGACAGCCCGACTGATCAAGAAGAGACTTAAGAAACTCACCAAGATTTAATTGATCATTGTTGGTAACCTTGAGAGTTATTACAGTGCTCCTCGGGAGGACGCTCTCACCAGTTTTATCTTGTGAGTTGATAATGTTTGTGTATGTCACGGTCGCGGGAGAGCATTTCCGCTGTGATCACTATACCCACGTTGCGTCACTTCCGGACCCCTCCACCGCATTCGTGATCTAGTGTTCAAGTATTCCCGTGGTTCACTACACCTCAAGGTCCAGTGTTCTCGTGGTTCACTACACCTCAAGGTCCAGTGTTCCCGTGGTTCACTACACCTCAAGGTCCAGTGTTCCCGTGGTCCACTACATCTCAAGGTCCAGTGTTCCCGTGGTCCACTACATCTCAAGGTCCAGTGTTCCCGTGGTTCACTACACCTCAAGGTCCAGTGTTCCCGTGGTTCACTACACCTCAAGGTCCAGTGTTCCCGTGGTCCACCACACCTCAAGGTCCAGTGTTCCCGTGGTTCACTACACCTCAAGGTCCAGTGTTCCCGTGGTCCACCACACCTCAAGGTCCAGTGTTCTCGTGGTTCACTACACCTCAAGGTCCAGTGTTCCCGTGGTCCACCACACCTCAAGGTCCAGTGTTCCCGTGGTCCACCACACCTCAAGGTCCAGTGTTCCCGTGGTCCACCACACCTCAAGGTCCAGTGTTCCCGTGGTTCACTACACCTCAAGGTCCAGTGTTCCCGTGGTCCACCACACCTCAAGGTCCAGTGTTCCCGTGGTTCACTACACCTCAAGGTCCAGTGTTCCCGTGGTTCACTACACCTCAAGGTCCAGTGTTCCCGTGGTCCACTACACCTCAAGGTCCAGTGTTCCCGTGGTTCACTACACCTCAAGGTCCAGTGTTCCCGTGGTTCACTACACCTCAAGGTCCAGTGTTCCCGTGGTTCACTACACCTCAAGGTCCAGTGTTCCCGTGGTCCACCACACCTCAAGGTCCAGTGTTCCCGTGGTTCA
Source organism: Cherax destructor (assembly GCA_009830355.1). NCBI lineage: Eukaryota > Metazoa > Arthropoda > Malacostraca > Decapoda > Parastacidae > Cherax > Cherax destructor. Next base: position 331,014 of record WNWK01000008.1, read on the forward strand.
CTACACCTCAAGGTCCAGTGTTCCCGTGGTCCACCACACCTCAAGGTCCAGTGTTCCTGTGGTCCACGCGCCGAGGACCAGTGTTCATGTGTAAGTTTATTCTGGCACAGATACACATTTATAGTTACATAAATTATCATACATATCAGCATATGTGTAGATTACCCAGGTTAACCCGAAAAGTCAGATAAAGTTACTTGTTTCCATTGGAGTCATTGAAATACTTGGTACATGGTATACTGTGTTCACGTGGTCCACCGTACCCGTGGTCCCATGTACCCATGGTCCAGTGTTCTTGTGGTCCAGCGTATCCGAGGTCGTTGTGTTAGAACGCAGTTGTCAGGTCAGAGAGAAAGACGGTGTAAGCTTCCCACACTTTCAAGCTGTCTGTCAAGTCTGTCATCCCTGGGAGAGGGGCGCTCCTATCCCCTGTAGGGCGCTGGTTACCTTCTTTACCAATTTAAATACTACTGGGCGGTGCAAAATCCTTCTCCACCATCCAGTAACACCTTCCCACCATATCTAAATTCAATCTCAGGAAAATTATACTGATGTAACTATTACAAAAGATATTAAGAAAATACAGTTTTTAATTAATAATGAAAGTATGGGAATGTGCCACAACAATTATATCTACGTAAGACACTAAAAAATGGTTTACTGGGGAAAATGGTAGTATTCAAATCTAATGGGGCTATTAGCAATGATCTGTTGTATCGTGGAGTGATAGCGCACAAAATGAGGGCCATGGGCATTACGGGGAAGGTAGGCAGATGGATTTTCGGGTTTCAAACACAGAACACAAAACGTAGTAGTAAACAGAGCAAGATCCAGCATCAGCGAGGTCAAAAGCTCAGTGCCCCAAGGCACTGTCCTGGCACCTCTGCTGTTTCTCATCCTCATAGCAGACAGATAAAAACACCCAGCACACTTTTGTATCATCATTTGCAGATAACACTAAAATAAGCATGAAAGTCACTACGGTAGAGGACACTGAAAACTTACAGGAGGACATAAGCAGGGTCTTCCAGTGGGCAGTGAACAACATGACGTTCAATGGTGATAAGTTTCAGCTGCTTAGGTATGGAAAGAATGAAGAACTCAAAAGGAACACTATATACAAAACTCAAGAGGGTCACTAAATAGAACGAAAGGAACACGTAAAAGACCTGGGAATAATTATGTCAGCTGACCTTTATTTTAAAGACCATAACAAGACAAGATCACGACAGCCAGGAAGATGACGGGGTGGGTATTGAGAACTTTCAAAACAAGGGAAATAATGCCGATGGTGACACTTCAAATCTCTAGTGCTCCCTCACTTAGAATACTGCTCAATGCTGACGGCCCCGTTCAGGGCAGGAAAAATATCAGAGCTGGAACAAATACAGAGATCGTTTACGGCTCACATTGAGCCAGTAAAGCACCTAAATTACTGGGAACACCTTCAAGAAGAAACAGGACATTTATCTTCATCAGGTGCCAGCAGCAACAGCCTGGTTTGACCAGGCAAGCACCAGACGAGCCTGGCCCATGGCCGGGCTCCGAGAGTAGTGAATCTCTCGAAACTCTTCAAAGGTATATCAAAGGTATATACACATTGAGAGAACTGGGTAAACAAAATATGCTAGTATAAGGTGCACTTAAAATTAAGAGACTTACTGTGATCCATTTATACTTCCACCAAGTTCTCCAACACTGGTTTCAGAAGCGGCTTCATCTTCTGAAGTAGGTCTCATGGAACCAGCCACCTCACAGTCTCACGCCTCCACCGTCTTCATTCCTTGGCCACATCATACGAAGGGAACCAGACACTCTCATAGCTCTGCACTCTTGTTAATGGCTGAATTGATAAGGCGCTGATGCAGGCTTGCAACGTTGTAAGCGCCAAGCCTCTCTCAGGGCCAAACCTCCGTCAGCGCCAAACCTCCGTCAGGACCAAGCCTCCGTCAGCTTTAGGCTTCGGGTCAGCATCCGTCAATGTGTCCTCCACACTATCAGCTGATTGATTGACCCCGTCTGTGCCGCCTGCTCTCTCTCAGCTCCCGCAGCTGTGATACAAGAGTGGGTCAGCGCTAATAGAAAGTTTACAAGCTGGTTCAAGGGCTAGAGCTCGCGGTAGACTGTTGTATTAGTATAGGTCATAGCGTGGGTGACAATGTGGGGCATAGTGTGAGTCATAGTGTGGCCAGTAGTGTGGGTAATTGTGTGGGGTCATAGTGCCGCTCATAACAAGTAGGAGGCTAAGAAGCGCGCTTAAGAGCTTAAAATCGATCTCAGTGAGCTCAGATATTTAATTACAACTAGGTAATTACAAACCCATTGAGAGGGCTAGGTCTTCCAACCCATCGCCTGAGGCGCAAATAAAGAGGATAACTGGAGCAGCATGCGAGGTTGGTGAGTGTAAGAACAACCTTTAGAGGAATCTCAGCACATTGTCCTAGAAAATTTTCCATAACACACATGTAAAACAAAATTAGAATACGGAGCGTCTGCATGGAGCCACCATGTTGTCAAGACTGCTTCGTAAAATCAAGGAGCTAAGTGAAGTGACGCGAAATACAAAGGACGGCCTGACGCGAAATATAAACCCCAACAGGGTATACAAAGCGGGCCGTTAGTACTACTACACAACAATATTCCAGCCTAGCGAGATAACGAGTGACCTGAAGAGTATCATCACTGGCTTGGCATCTCTTGTTCTGAAAGTTCTAGTTATCCAACCTATCATTTTTCTTGCAGTTGTGATAATAGCAGTGTTGTGCTCATTGATGTGATAACTGACATATCACTCCCAGGTCTCTCATATTTGACTTACATGTTATTAAGTGGTGTGTGTTTTTCTTGTACTTCGATCTTGTTTTTATTTCCTCCATTCTTCCGTGATATGATAATTGAAATTTGTCCTCACTGAACATCATATTGTTGTCAGTAGCCCATTGGAAGACTTGGTTTATATCAGCTTGGAGGCTCGAAGTGCTTTCCATGGATGCCATTTCATGCAGATTCTAGTATTGTCTCTGTCTATGTCAGAAATTAGGATGAGAAAGAGGAGAGAATGTACTGTGCCTTGAAAACAACTTCACTGTAGCAGCCCCCGATTTCATTGTTTATTTTTTTCTCTTTGGGTTCTGTTTGTTAGGAAATTAAATATCCATCTGCCCACCTTCCCAGTTATTTCTTTTGCACGTACTTTGTATGCAGTCATCCCATGGACGCTCTTATCAAAGGTTTTTGCAGTCAGTGTTTACTTCATCTGCATTTTTCTCGTGTTCAAGTGCATCCAAGACCATGCCGTAATGGTCCAGAAATTGCTGAAGGCAGGAGCGACCTATTCTGAACCCATGTTGACCTGGGTTGTGCAGATGCTGCGTTTTCACGTGATTGGTAATTTGCTTCTTAAACCCTTCAAAGATCTTAATAATGTGGGATGTTAGGGCTGTCGGTCTGTAGTTTTTCCATTGCTTTTCTACCACCAATATGAGTTGATTTGTAATGACAGAGTTATGATGGCAGACTGTGGATTGTCTCACAACACCAGAGAAAGGTAGATATGGGAGTGGTTAGATTCTAGATTCTCTGTTTTATATATTTACACAATGGTGTTACAGGGTTTATGTTAAGAGTTCCTACCTTTATTTACTAGCTAAGAGCTGTTATCTGCCTTAACTCATTTGAAAGTATTTTTATTATGAGACATAGGGAATAGGATGAAGTTCAAGCTATCTGTGGGCCATCGATGTCATTTGGTCAACTGTATTTCATCGGTGTCATTATACTTGAGTCATTCTAAGAATGAATAATCTCAGGTGAAATGATGTTCTTAAGAAAGGTACAGTTAGAGAGTAGTTGCTGTTTGCTGCCCGTCTTGTGTTAAAGTTGTCTTCTCGCATGCCGAGAAGAGGAACCAAGTGGTTCCTCTTCCGGTGTTGATGGCTGTGCTGATATGACAGATCTGTCCAGGTTGAGTCCAGGGAGTAAGCAATCCAAGAAAATGGAGCATACTCAAGGTTTGAAAGGTGTGAGCGCATTTTTGCCTCTTACAGCCGTCTCTGTCTGTCTCTGTCTGTCTCTGTCTCTCTGTCTTCTTTCTCTCTCTCTCTCTCTCTCTCTCTCTCTCTCTCTCTCTCTCTCTCTCTCTCTCTCTCTCTCTCTCTCTCTCTCTCTCTCACACCACATTCGCTATCATTGTTGTTTAGTTGGCAGCGGAGAGAGACTCCCTGGCTACTCTTAATATGTGATCCTTGTTGGATATATGCACCCCACGCATATCCTGTCTCTTGTTAGTATCCCAACCACCCCATACTCTGAGGACATGGCGCTGCTGTTGCGCGCTGCTGCTGCTGCTCTTGGTGGCGCTGCTGCTGCCTTGGTGGCGCTGCTTGCTGCTCTTGGTGGCGCTGCTGCTGCTGCTGCTCTTGGTGGCGCTGCTACTGCTGCTGCTCTTGGTGGCGCTGCTGCTCTTGGTGGCGCTGCTGCTGCTGCTGCCCTTGGTGGCGCTGCTGCTGCTGCTTGGTGGCGCTGCTGCTGCTGCCCTTGGTGGCGCTGCTGCTGCTGCCCTTGGTGCGCTGCTGCTGCTGCCCTTGGTGGCGCTGCTGCTGCTGCTGCTGCTCTTGGTGGCGCTGCTGCTGTTGTCGTTGCTGCTGCCTGCTGCGTTCTGCTGCTGCTGTTGTGCGTTGCTGCTGCTGTTTCTCTTAGTACTGTCATGTAGATATCTTGTGTTTCATTTAGTTGTCAATAGAATACTTGTATATTAAGTACTAGTATCATATCATGATAGTCAAGGACTGCTATTTAATTACTTAGATAGGGCTAGCTATTTAATTACCCTTTGTGGCGTGCTGTTGCTGTCGTTAGGTGTGCTGCGCCGTTGGTGGCTGCTGCCTGATGTTGCTGCTCGTTGGTGGTGGGTTCTGTTACTGTCGTTGGTGGTCCTGCTGCTGCCGTTGATGCTGCTGCTGCTGCCGTTGGTGGTGGGGCTTCTGTTACTGTAGTTGGTGGTGCTGCTGCCGCCGTTGATGCTGCCGTGGTGTTGGTGGTGCTGCTGCCGCCGTTAGTGCTGCCGTGAGTGTTGGTGGTGCTGCTGCCGCCGTTAGTGCTGCCGTGAGTGTTGGTGGTGCTGCTGCCGCCGTTAGTGCTGCCGTGAGTGTTGGTGGTGCTGCTGCCGCCGTTAGTGCTGCCGTGAGTGTTGGTGGTGCTGCTGCCGCCGTTAGTGCTGCCGTGAGTGTTGGTGGTGCTGCTGCCGGCGTTAGTGCTGCCGTGAGTGTTGGTGGTGCTGCTGCCGCCGTTAGTGCTGCCGTGAGTGTTGGTGGTGCTGCTGCCGCCGTTAGTGCTGCCGTGAGTGTTGGTGGTGCTGCTATTACTGCAATGTTAAACGTGTATGTGTGATGTCTTTCTAAGCAGTGTGTGTGTGTGTCTGTCAAGGTTTTGTGAACAATAGACTTTGCATTCTAGTTGTCAGCGTGTATTAATGTGGCAGCAGATTGTGGCCTATTTTCTCCTCCTTCCTTTCACTCCTCATGCTCTCGTTTCCTTTCGTCCCCTACCCCTTCTTCTCTTCTTTCCCTCCTGAACCCCTTCCTTCTCTTCCCCTCATTATTTACCGCCGCCCCTTCTCTTCCGCGCCTTCCTTCCCTTCTTGTAATAGTAGCTCAGAAAGTCCCCACTCACCCACAACGCTTCTTCCTGCCATATCTCCGTGCTGCTGCAGGTGCTGCTGCAGTAGTAGCACAGTAGCAGTAGTTGAAGCTGCTGCTTCTGGCGCCGCCGGATGTGATCCTGGGCTCGTTCATATTGTAATACCCTACTGAAGACTCCCAGATCAGGCTGACACATCTCATTACTTAATATAAGATCCCCATCCTGTGTGGTGGAGTATGACAGGGTAACATTGTTCCTGCAGTGTAACTCTCGTATAGAATAGTATAATAGTACACTGTGGGTGTATCCAAGTGGTTTAAACATTAAATGTGTCCTTCCTTCACATTGTTTAATATGTCGATAACGTAAAATTTAGAGAAAAGCGGACCACTACCTCGTCCGAGTACCAGATCAGCTAGGCTGTGATGGCTGTGTAATTCTGCGGGCCGATAGCAGTAACAGCCTGGTTGATCAAACAGTCGACAAAGAAGCCGGGTCTGAGGCTGAGCTGCGAGGAGAGAACCCTCGAAGCCGGTTACAGGTATGTCATGTATGCACAGGTACAAATAATTCCTCATGGTAGGGTGCGGTAGAGAATGTTGTATTAATAATTTTAAATGGTCTCTTGATCTGATAGTGAAGCTACGTATGGGAAGTTATTACTCAGCTCTTAAGATTTCAATCTAGCTTTTAACCTTATTAAGCATCATATTTATTATTTGTTAAGTATCACTAATATTAACGTGTAGACTTTATTGAAACTTTACTTTCAGAGTATAGATTATTGTTTAATACATGTGATTGAAAGAATGGTGGCTGACTTGTATGATCGTCTCTCTCACCTTCTTTGTTTACTAAATGCAGAGGAGCAGAGAGGACAGTCACCACTGGCGACGCTCATGCTCTCATACCTTCTATAGATTTTTCTTGACGAACTTTAGTGGAGTCAACGCAGTATAGGGGGTTAGTCGATTCGTAATGCTAGGATGAGGAGACTGAAATGTGCATGACTGATACTGATGCAGACTGTCAGAGATGTTCGTAGGCTAGCCAAGGCCGGGAGTTAGTCCCATCATGATTTTGGAAGCTGGAGGGAGATGAGTGAGGCTGACGTCAGTGTTGGAGGCACCATCAGTATCACCCCCGCTGCCACCACCACCACCGTCACCGCCACCCTGCAGCCACCACCACCGTCACCGCCACCCTGCAGCCACCACCACCGTCACCGCCACCCTGCAGCCACCACTACTGCTGCTGCCGAATATAAAAGAACAATAGTGTACATAGTATTGTGTTAATCATAGAACCCAATAAAAACTATTGTTTAGCTTATAATGCAGTAAATTCTGTGTATCAGGTTATACATCCTATAATTTGTTATAAAAAGATGGTGAATAATGTGGTAAATAATACTGAATTAGACGTGAAAAACACCGAAAAAACACGGTGGATAACACGAAATAACTGAATAACAGTGAATAACACTGGATATAAATTAATAATAATTATGCTTTAACAGTGAACTTCATCATGAAAAACATGGTAAACAACACTAACGCCCTTTATTTACGCGGTGAAATATTTTGAAGAGTTGCTGAGTGAGTTTGAGAGTGCACAGGAAAACAGCGTTGAGTCGGCCAGTTCAGCCATAATACTGCATGGGGCCGTGCATGGGGACCGTGCATGGGGACCGTGCATGAGGAACGTATATGTGGGGAGTTGAAGAACATACGAACAAAAGGGGAAAAACGTCAGGAGTCCTACTGGTTCAGAGAGGCAGTGTGGGACATGTAGGTAGAGAGACATTTGAAGAACGTACCGAAAAGTATGATGTCAGTAGTAGTTGTATTGGTCCGGGAGAACACATGGACGCATAACACAAGAGGATCGTTGTAACAGACCTACTGTTATAGGTGGAGCTTTATCGATTCAGTGAAAACCGGTTAACTGGACTTTTGAGTCCACAGGGTGGGAAATAGTGTCTGCACCCGGTGTGAAGGGTGGGGCTGCTGCTGCTCCAAGGGTCGTTTGAATTGTCATATCTGCACACTTCTAGCAAGACAGCTGTTAAATGAATAATGGTGAATGTGTTTCTTTTTTTTTGGGGGGAGGGGGTCAGCCTAACTTTGAGGGAGATGGCCAGTGCACACACACACACACACACAAACACACACACACTAACAAACAACACAAAATATACACAAAACACATACACACACTAACAAACAACACAAAATATACACAAAACACATACAAACAAAACACATACACACAACACACACACACAACACACACACACAACACACACACACAACACACACACACAACACACACACAACACACACATACACACACACACACACACACACACACACACACACCTGGTCCAGCAATTGGCTCCTGGAGTTCAACCCAACCAAGTGCAAAGTCATGAAGATTGGGGAAGGGCAAAGAAGACCGCAGACGGGGTACAGTCTAGGGGGCCAGAGACTACAAACCTCAATCAAGGAAAAAGATCTTGGGGTGAGTATAACACCAGGCACATCTCCTGAGGCGCACATCAACCAAATAACTGCTGCAGCATACGGGCGCCTAGCAAACCTAAGAACAGCATTCCGACATATTAATAAAGAATCGTTCAGGACCCTGTACACTGTGTACGTTAGGCCCATACTGGAGTATGCAGCACCAGTTTGGAACCCACATTTATCCAAGCACGTAAAGAAGCTAGAGAAAGTGCAAAGGTTTGCAACAAGACTAGTCCCGGAGCTAAGGGGTATGTCCTACGAGGAGAGGTTAAGGGAAATCGACCTGACGACACTGGAGGACAGGAGAGATAGGGGGGACATGATAACGACATATAAAATACTGAGAGGAATTGACAAGGTTGACAGAGACAGAATGTTCCAGAGATGGGACACAGCAACAAGGGGACACAGTTGGAAGTTGAAGACTCAGATGAATCACAGGGATGTTAGGAAATATTTCTTCAGTCACAGAGTAGTCGGGAAGTGGAATAGCTTGGGAAGCGATGTAGTGGAGGCAGGTTCCATACACAGCTTTAAGAAGAGGTATGATAAAGCTCATGGCGCAGGGAGAGTGACCCAGTAGCGGCCAGTGAAGAGGCGGGGCCAGGAGCTATGTCTCGACCCCTGCAACCACAACTAGGTGAGTACAACTAGGTGAGTACACACACACAACGCGCACACACACACAACATACACACACTCAACACACACACACAACACACACATGTCGTGTGGGGTTCATGACGATGGATTTGGTAATAAACACAACGCAGCTTGGTTGGTGACGTATATTAGTGGAAATATATGGGGAGCACTCAGAGGCTGTGCCTGTCTACTCTGCTATCCTGACTTGAACTGACGCTAGTTGGCTAGGACGCTCATGACATTCAAAGGATGACCCTTGACACGGCTTGGTCAGCAGAAAGGCTAGTAACGGACAGTGATTACGTGAAAGGCTTGTGACTCAACTAACGGTTGGTAAGTTACAATTACTACTACTGAACATAAGTACTACTACTGACAGCTCGGTCATGTTACGTATGGCATCCCGACATACAGCTAATACAAACTAGAGGCGACAGGCGTACGGCTCTGGGCTGATTCTATACAATGTCATAGTACACAACAGTTGAACGTTATACTATACATAAGGATATAATCGGGATGGAAATCAATATAATGAATCTTATTGTAATGGATCTTGTAAGAGATCTTGTAATGCATTACTAGGTATAATATATCACAATTCATAGGAATTAATAGGCTCAATGTTGGAATATTACAGTAAAAGGGATAAAAAAAATTGATCGATCGATCTGTATTCATGTGATCTACGGATTCTGAGGAAATCTATTTACAAAGAAGGAAGTGATTAACAGACAAGGCAATTCGGTGCACTCAAATCTCACTGTTAAATCTCGGAATTCTGAGAGAACGTGAACACAAAAAAAAATTTCTTGAATAACACTAGGTTGATATTGTAGCACACAGTTGAAATACAATTTAAACTATATTATTTATCTATACAAGTTATTTACATTTAACCCCAACTCTGCTAGAGTGAGATTAACATATGCGGAATGATTATCATCTCTGGGAGGATCAAACTCTGTTGCAATGGGTAACTTTATTTGTGGTTGAGGAGGATCTAAATTGGTATTCACAAATGACACTTGAGGACTCCTCAATACTTGTGGTGTACTAGGGAATAACGACATTCAGGTTGATCATCTGACTGATCATTAGAGGTAGAGGGTACAGCATCAGGAGGATTGTCTCATTTGTCTGGTTGTCAGGGACCTCATCCTCATCGCATACTACCTTCATATGATCTAAATGCGATTCTTTATACTGACCCGTACTGATTTCTCTAACCTTATACTAATTTCCATTAATATGTTTAACTACTCGATAAGGACCAACAAACTTTTGGTCGAGCTTAGGCATTGCAGATATTTTGTTAAAGTTAGTCAGCATAACTCGAACCTGCAACATTCCCCCGATGAAAAGCAGGGGCGCCATAAGTACACTGAGAGACAACACCATAAGTGTCTGGGGCCCAAGACTGTTCAACTGCCTCCCAGCATACATTAGGGGGATTACCAATAGACCCCTGGCTGTCTTTAAGAAGGTACTGGACAGGCACCTAAAGTCAGTACCTGACCAACCGGGCTGTGGTTCGTATGTCAGTTTGCGTGCGGCCGACAGTAACAGCCTGGTTGATCAGATCCTGATCCACCATGAGGCCTGGTCTCAGACCTGGCCGCGGGGGTGTTGACCCCCGAAACCCTCTCCAGGTAAACCTACTTTAACTTTGGTCGGTTAGTCTCGAGTGTTAGTGACTCAAGTAAATTCTGCTGTTGATTTATGAAGTGTTTCTCGGATCCTTCTGAAAACACACTGAGCTTGGCTGAAGAAGCAGCTAGCTTAAGCCCTCGAGACTGGCTGACGTGAATACTTGTAACTATGCACACAGCATGAAGGAGCAGGTTAGATGACTGAAGAGACAGGCTGGATGATAGGCTGGCAGGCTGGATATAACTGAGGCTCTCTCCCATAGACTGGCTTAACTGGCTGGTTTAATTGCAAAATCCAGATCAACTCTTTGGAGGTTTACTTGCAATTATAAGCCACGAGGCTTGGGAAACGGCTGTACAAACTGGCTCTGCAGGCTGGCGGCGACGGCTGGAGGTAGGTGAGAGGCTGTTGGTTCTTGAGACGCCGGCGGCACTGACAAAGACCTGACGAGATCTTCTTAAATCAGCCAAAATACCCAACACACACACACACACAACACACACACACACACACACACACACACACACACACACACACACACACACACACACACACACACACACACACACACACACAACACAACACACAAACACACACACACACAACACACACACTCAACACACACACAACACACACATGTCGTGTGGGGTTCTTGACGATGGATTTGGTAATAAACACAACGCAGCTTGGTTGGTGACTTATATTAGTGGAAATATATGGTGAGCACTCAGAGCCTGTGCCTGTCTACTCTGCTATCCTGACTTGAACTGTCGCTAGTGGGCTAGGACGCTCATGGCGTTCAAAGAATGACCCTTGACACGGCTTGGTCAGCAGAAAGGCTAGTAACGGACAGTGATCACGTGAAAGGCTTGTGGCTCAACTAACGGTTGGTAAGTTACAATTACTACTACTGAACATAAGTGCTACTGCTGACACACACACAACACACACACACACACACACACACAACAACACACACACACACACACACACACACACACACACACACACACACACACACTACTGAAAGGTAGGGAGGCTCAGGTAAGAACCATGTTGATGTGAGGTGAAATTATTGAAGTATGTACATACTTGTGGGAGTGTGGAGCTGTGCAGTTATGCTAACACTAATGTACACATTATAGTGCATAATGTAAAGGCATGTAGGGTACCACTATTGTACACCTTCAGTGTACACACTATACATTTCCAGTGTACAACACTATACGTCTCCAGTGTACAACACTATACGTCTCCAGTGTACAACACTATACAGCTCTAGTGTACACACTATACACCAGTGTACACTATACACCAGTGTACACTATACACCTTCAGTGTACACACTATACACCTCCAGTGTACAACACTATATCCCTCCATTGTACACACTATACACCTCCAGTTTACAACAATATATCCCTCCATTGTACACACTATACAACTCCAGTGTACAACACTATATCCCTCCAGTGTACACACTATGCTGTACACAACATAAGGTATACTTTATGTAGGCACTACGCTATACACTAGAGGTATGTAGGGCTCCGCCATACAGTGTACACACTACACTATTCACAAGGATATATAGGGCACTACCAGTGTACACATGAACGGTATAGACATCAGTGTACGCACTATAAAGGTATGTAGAGCATGATGGGTTAATTATACTACATTACATATGTACATACACAAATGTATACATACATACTGAAGTCTTGCGGATTCTTCGTGTAAAAAAAATATATGAATGAGAAGTTGTGAGCGATGTAGAGACACATGTAGAGTCACTACTGGATACACTCTTGTTGTATGTTGTTGTTTGGTTAAGACACATACTACAAAAGGAGTCTTTTATTCTTACGACGTTTCGCCTAGATAAGACATTATCAGGCACATGTAGGCGAAATGTCCTGCTGATAAATATCCCCTTTTGTTGTATGTGTTTAGGTTAGGTTAGGGTTGTCAGGAAGCAGGACAAGTGTTTCCTGACGCGGGTCTTAGTCAGATGATGACCCGCCACTGGAGCTTCTGGTCATCTGACCGAGGACTTCCGCTGGCTTACCGATCAACCCCTTTAAAAAAATAGAGTTATAAGAATGGTGCTTTGACAACTTGTTGGCAACTCCATACTTCAACTATTATGTTGTATGCTGTATTATGTTGTATTATGAGGCCGATAATTAGGTATCAACCTTAATCCACAACATGCCCACTCACTCAGCACCTGGACCAGATTCATGGAATGCTTTATTTATAAAGCAGTGCAAAGTACCATTAGCAAGAGCCCTTAGTATTCTGTGGAGAAAGAGCTTAGATCTAGGTGAAATTCCAGAGGCCTTAAAGAGTGCAGACATAGCTCCTTTGCATAAGGGAGGTAGTAGAGCACTAGCTAAAAATTACAGACCAGTAGCCCTCACTTCTCACATCATAAAAATCTTTGAAAGAGTGATGAGACGGCAGATTACAAAGTTCATGGACCAGCACAACCAACATAACCCGAACCAGCATGGCTTTAGAGCGGGTCGATCATGCCTGTCACAGCTGCTGAACCATTATGACAGAATTACGGAGGCATTGGAGGACGACCAAAACGCAGATGTGATTTACACAGATTTTGCAAAGGCGTTTGACAAATGCGATCATGGAGTGATAGCGCACAAAATGAGGGCCATAGGCATTACGGGGAAGGTAGGCAGATGGATTTTTGAGTTCCTAACACAAAGAACACAAAAAGTAGTAGTGAACAGGGCAAGATCCAGCATCAGCGAGGTCAAAAGCTCAGTGCCCCAAGGCACTGTCCTGGCACCTCTGCTGTTTCTCATCCTCATAGCAGACATAGATAAAAACACCCAGCACACTTTGTATCATCATTTGCAGATGACACTAAAATAAGCATGAAAGTCACTACGGTAGAGGACACTGAAAATTACAGGAGGACATAAGCAGGGTCTTCCAATGGGCAGTGGAGAACAACATGACGTTCAATGGTGATAAGTTTCAGCTGCTTAGGTATGGAAAAATGAAGAACTCAAAAGGAACACTATATACAAAACGCAAGAGGGTCACCACATAGAACGAAAGGAACACGTAAAGGACTTGGGAATAATTATGTCTGCTGATCTGTCGTTTAAAGACCATAACAAGACAAAGATCACAACAGCCAGGAAGATGACGGGGTGGGTATTGAGAACTTTCAAAACAAGGGAAATAATGCCGATGGTGACACTATTCAAATCGCTAGTGCTCCCTCACTTAGAATACTGCTCAGTGCTGACGGCCCCGTTCAGGGCAGGAGAAATAGCAGAGCTGGAACAAATCCAGAGATCGTTTACGGCTCACATTGAGCCATTGAAACATCTAAATTATTGGGAACGCCTTCAAGTCTTGAACATGTACTCATTGGAGCGGAGGAGAGAGAGATACATGATAATATATACATGGAAAGTACTTGAGGGCCTGGTCCCAAATCTGCACACTGCCATAACAACATACTGGAGTGAGAGATATGGGAGAAAGTGTAAAATAAACCCAGTGAGGAGCAGGGTGCGGTGGGGACAATACGGGAGCACTGTATTAACATCCGGGGTCCCAGACTATTCAACATCTTACCAGAAGATATCCGAAACACGGCTGGAACCAGTGTAGAAGCCTTCAAGAGGAAACTGGACAAATATCTTCACCAGGTGCCAGATCAACCAGGCTGTGATGGATATGTGGGGCAGCGGGCCTCCAGCAGCAACAGCCTGGTTGACCAGGCAAGCACCAGACGAGCCTGGCCCATGGCCGGGCTCAGAGAGTAGATACTCGAAACTCTTCAAAGGTATATCAAAGGTATGCCAGTTATCTAGAAATGACCTTCACTTGGGTCATGGGATAATCACCGCTGCTTAACCACTTTCCACACATCCCTTTATTCGTTTCAGTATATCATTATGATATATTGACACAAATAAAACAACAAACAATGACAGTGGACATGGAGGTGGGAAGGATTGAAAAAAAGGTAGTAGACTGGTAGACAACAACCATCCAGGGAGCTACCACCATCCAGGGAGCTACCACCATCCAGGGAGCTACCACCATCCAGGGTGCTACCACCATCCAGGTAGCTACCACCATCCAGGGTGCTACCACCATCCAGGGAGCTACCACCATCCAGGAAGCTGCCACCATAAAGGGTGCTACCACCATCCAGGGAGCTACCACCATCCAGGGAGCTACAACCATCCAGGGAGCTACCACCATCCAGGGAGCTACCACCATCCAGGGAGCTACCACCATCCAGGGAGCTACCACCATCCAGGGTGCTACCACCATCCAGGGAGCTACCACCATCCAGGAAGCTGCCACCATAAAGGGTGCTACCACCATCCAGGGAGCTACCACCATCCAGGGAGCTACCACCATCCAGGGAGCTACCACCATCCAGGGAGCTACCACCATCCAGGGAGCTACCACCATCCAGGAAGCTGCCACCATAAAGGGAGCTACCACCAACCAGGGAGCTACCACCATCCAGGGAGCTACCACCATCCAGGGAGCTACCACCATCCAGGGAGCTACCACCATCCAGGGAGCTACCACCATCCAGGGAGCTACCAAAATCCAGGGAGCTACCACCATCCAGGGTGCTACCACCATCCAGGGAGCTACCACCATCCAGGAAGCTGCCACCATAAAGGGTGCTACCACCATCCAGGGAGCTACCACCATCCAGGGAGCTACAACCATCCAGGGAGCTACCACCATCCAGGGAGCTTCCACCATCCAGGGAGCTACCACCATCCAGGGAGCTACCACCATCCATGGAGCTACCACCATCCATGGAGCTACCACCATCCAGGGAGATTATCCTTACAGTCTTGCAACTTATTTACTATACTGAATGTAATTCTTAACTGTAACTATACATATGTGGCGCTGTATTACTGAAGAAGAGGTGGTGGTTGTGTCATGGCGAGTCAGGTTAGTTTAGTTGAAGTTAGGTTAATTTTGGTTAGGCTTGTTTTTTGCTTGTTGTATACTGGCACATGTTGGGACACAGCAGGTGGAGGTACTAGTTACCTACGATGTTGGGACACAGCAGGTGGAGGGACTAGTTAGGTGTGACGGTGGGAGGAGTGGAACAGTATAGTATGCTCACTGAGTGTTTCAATCAGTCGTGTCAGTCAAACCAGCGTAAGAAATCCTGTTAAGAGCACCAAAGTGTTGTTGTCTTTAAGTCAAAAAGACTTAGCACTGAAAATGTGTGTTAATTTTAAATGCGCGCGCACGCACGCACGCACGACACACACACACACACACACACACACACACACACACACACACACACACACACACACACACAAAGACGCTGTGTGTGCCATTAACAACAATTTTCAACACATCCATTGAAACTGGGCAAATACCTGAGGTATGGAAGACGGCAAATGTAGTCCCCATTTTTAAGGAGACAGACACGAGGCACTAAACTACAGACCAGTGGCACTGACGTGTATAGTATTCAGTCATGGAGAAGATTATCAGGACAAGAGTGAAGGAGCACCTAGAACAGAACAAGCTTATAAACGACAGCCAACACGGATTCAGTGAAGGAAAATCCTGTGTCACAAACCTACTGGAATTTTATGACAAGGTAACAGAAGTAAGACATGAGGGAGGGGTGGGTAGATTGCATTTTCTTGGACTGCAAGACGGCCTTCGACACAGTTCATCACAAGAGATTAGTGCAAAAACTAGAGGATCAGGCACGCATAACAGGAAGGGCACTGCAATGGATCAGAGAATATCTGACAGGGAGGCAACAACAAGTCATGATACGTGACGAGGTATCAGAGTGGGCACCTGTGACGAGCGGGGTTCCACAGGAGTCAATCCTAGGACCAGTGCAATTTTTGGTATATATGAATGACATGACGGAAGGTAAAGACTCAGAAGTGTCCCTGTTTGCAGATGATGTGAAGTTAATGAGGAGAATTAAATCGGACGAGGATCAGGCAGGACTTCAAAGAGATCTGGACAGGCTGCAAGCCTTGTCTAACAACTGGCATCTCGAATTTAACCCCGCCAAATGCAAAGTCATGAACATCGGGGAAGGGCAAAGAAGACCGCACACAGAGTATAGGCTAGGTGGCCAAAGACTGCAAACATCACTCAAGAAAAAGGATCTCGGGGTGAGTATAATATCGAGCACATCTCCTGAGGCACACATCAACCAGATAACTGCTGCAGTATATGGACACCTGGCAAACCTGAGAATAGCGTTCCGATACCTCATTAAGGAATCGTTCAAGAGTCTGTACACCGTGTACGTCAAGCCCATACTGGAGTATGCAGCACCAGTTTGGAACCCACACCTGGTCAAGCACATCAAGAAATTAGAGAAAGTGTAAAGGTTTGCAGCAAGACTAGTTCCAGAGCTAAGGGGAATGTCCTTCGAAGAAAGGTTAAGGGAAATTGGCCTGACGACGCTGAAGGACAGGAGGGTTAGGGGAGACATGATAACGAAATACAAAATACTGCGAGGAATTGACAAGGTGGACAGAGACAGGATGTTCCAGAGATGGGACACAGAAACAAAGGGTCACAATTGGAAGTTGAAGACTCAGATGAGTCATAGGGATGTTGGGAAGTATTTCTTTAGTCATAGAGTTGTCAGGAAGTGGAATAGCCTAGAAAGTGACGTAGTGGAGGCAGGAACCATACATAGTTTTAAGACGAGGTTTGATAAAGCTCATGGAGCAGGGGAAGAGAGAACCTAGTAGCAGTCAGTGAAGAGGCGGGGCCAGGAGCTATGACTCGATCCCTACAACCACAAATAGGCGAGTACACACACACACACACACACACACACACACACACACACACACACATACAAATATCGCTGATGATACTAAACTAATGAGAAAAGCAGAAGAGGATCAGGTTACATTAGGAGGGGCTCTGGACAGGCTGCAAGCCTGGTTCGACAAATGGCTGCTGGAGTTTAACCCCGGCAAGTGTAAAGTTATGAAGCTTTGTGAAGGACAAAGACAATCTCAGACGGAGTACAGACTGGGGATCAAAGACTGCAAACCTTATTCGAGGAAAATGGTCTTGAGGTGAGCATCATACCGAGCATGTCCCCTGAGGCGCACATCAACCAAATAACTGCTGCAGCATATGGGTGTCTGGCAAACCTGAGAATAGCATTTCACGACACTACACCGTGTACGTCAGGCCCATATTGCACTATGCAGCACCAGTGTGGATCCCACACCTGGTCAAACACGTCAAGAAATTGGAGAAAGTGCAAAAGTTTGCAACAAGACTAATTCCGGAACTAAGAGGTATGTCTTATGAGGAGAGGTTAAGGGAATTCAACCTGATGACACTAGAGGATTGGTGGACTGATTACATTGACTCCAGGCTGAGGGACTGATTACCTCAAACTCCTGATCTTCACCATTCTTCTTTGTATAAGACTGATGAAGCCACTGCGTGGCGAAACGTTTCCTCAATAAAAAATATCCAAGTACAGTATTGCAGACGTGTCTAATTTATCAACTTGTCGGTTCTCTGAGCTATTTATCTACCATAGAGGATAGGACGGAGAGGGAAGACATGATAACAACGTATAAAATACTGAGAGGAATTGACAACGTGGACAGAGCTAAAATATTCCAGAGATGGGACACAGCAACAAGGGAACACAACTGAAAGCTAAAAACTCAGATGAGTCATAGAGATGTTAGGAAGTATTTCTTCAGCCTTAAAGTTGTCAGGGAGTGGGAAAATATCTGGAGAGTGAAGTAGTGGAGGCAAGATCCATACATAGATTTAAGAAGAGGTATGATAAAGCTCTTGGAGCAGGTAGAGTTCACGGCTAGCAAGGGAGCATATCTATAACGTAGCTGGGCTTATCTAAGTATACTACACAGTACACAGTAACATTACTGACAGAGTGACTTAGTAACGACGAGAGAACGGCGAGGCCAGGAGCTGTGACTCAACCCCAGTAACCATATATAGGTGAGTACAGACACACACACACATACGTTTAGTTTACGGAACAAGAAGGAAGCGCCGCTTGAAGGTGTTGCTGCTCTAAACTCGCATGTGCTGGAGATTGTATAATCATGCGGCCGCAGTGTGCGCGCGCCTGTGTATACTCTTTTATTTGTGGTTGCTGGGTCGAGTCTCAGCTCCTGGCCCTGCCTCTCAGCTGGTCGTTTCCCGGAGTGTGATTACTTATTTTTAACTACAATAGCAGAGCTGTGCTCCTCTTATACGATCTTCAATTATTGTTTTTATCATGCTAGTGTGTTAGTTAGTTACCATTTTGTCCTAGGCACATGTCAATTAGACACTAGGCCTGTTGTATGTATGTATGTGTGTGTGTGTGTAAGGAAACACTTCGAAATGTTTCTGCCCCACCGGGAATTGAACCCGGCCCCTCCGTGCGTGAAGCGAGAGCTTTACCCACTGTGTGTGTGTGTGTGTGTGTGTGTGTGTGTGTGTTACCATTTTGTCCTAGTGTGTGTGTGTGTGTGTGCGCGTGTACTCACCTAATTGTGGTTGGTGGGGTCGATTCATAGTTCCTGGCCCCGCCTCTTCACTGGTCGCTACTAGGTCCACTCTCTTCCTGCTCCCATAAGCTTTATCATACCTCTTCTTAAAGCTATGTATGATTCCTGCCTCCACTACATCACTTTCCAGACTGTTCCACTTCCTGACAACTCTATGGCTAAGAAATACTTCCTAACATCCCTGTGACTCATCTGAGTCTTCAACTTTCAGTTGTGACCCCTTGTTGCTGTGTCACATCTCATTCTGTCCCTATCCACCCTGTCAATTCCTCTCAGTATTTTATATGTTGTTATCATGTCCCCTATCCCTCCTGTCTTCCAGTGTTGTCAGGTGAGTTCCCTTAACTTTTCCTTGTAGGACAAATCCCCTCAGTTCCGGGACTAGTCTTGTTGCAAACCTTTGCAGTTTCTCTAATTTCTTGGCGTGTTTGAACAGGTGTGGGTTCCATATTGGTGCTGCATACTCCAGTATGGGCCTAACGTACACGCTGTACAGTGTCGTGAATGACTCCTTACTTAGATGTTGAAACGCTATTCTCAGGTTTGTCAGGCGCCCGTATGCTGCAGCAGTTATTTGGTTGATGTGCGCCTTAAATGTGCTCGCTGTGATGCTCACCCCATGATCCTTTTCCTTGCGTGAGTTTTTCAGCCTCTGACCTCTTAGCCTGTACTCCGTCTGCGGTCTTCTTTGTCCTTCTCCAAGCTTCATAACTTTGCACTTGCTGGTGTTAAGCTCCAGGAGCTATTTGTCAGACCGGGCTTGCAGCCTGTCCAGATTCCCTTGTAGGCTTACCTTATCCTCATTCGCATGTGTTATTCTCATTAGTTTCACATCGTCTGCAAACCTCTGACTCTGTCCCTTTCGTCATGTCATTCACATTCACAAGAAATAGCACCTGACCTTGTGGAACCCCACTCGACACAAGCACCCACTCTGACACCTCGTCTCAGGCCGACGCACGTCTTTTCCTTCCTGTCATGTATTCCCTGATCCATTGCAGTACTTTCCCTCCTATTCCTGCCTGCTCCTCTAGATTTTCAACCAGTCTCTAGTGTGATACTGTGTCGAAAACCTTCTTACAGTCCAAGAAGATACAGTGTACCCATCCCTCTCTCTCCTGTCTTACTTATGTTACCTTGGTGATGCAGGATTTTCCTTCCCAGAAGCCGTGCTGGTTGTCGTATATTAGTCCATTCCGTTCTAGGTGCTCCACCACTCTTTTCTTGATAATCTTCTCCATAACTTTACAAGTCAGCGACACTGGTTTTTAATTTACTGCAGCCTGTCTGTCTCCTTTCTTAAAAGCTGGGACTACATTTGCTGTCTTCCACACCTCAAGCAATTTCCCTGTTTCGATAGATTTATTGAAGATTGTTGTTAGTGGCACACACTAACAATAATCCCTCTCAGGATCCCTCTCTCAGGATCCAAGGAGAGATATTATCTGGGCCCACCACCTTAAGAACATAAGAAAGAAGGAACACTGCAGCAGGCCTACTGGCCCATGCGAGGCAAGTCCAAGTCTCCTACCGGCTTAAGCCAATGCCCCGACCCAGCCAGGTCAGGTTACATTCACTTAATGAAGGAGCACGGCATCTGACCTAGTAGCACAAGCTAGTCAGGACCAACTCACTCCCACCAGCACCCACTCATATATTTATCTAGCCTATTTTTAAAACTACACAACGTTTTAGCCTCTATAACTGTACTCGGGAGTTTGTTCCACTCATCGACAACTCTATTACCAAACCAATGCTTTCTTATATCCTTCCTTCGAGGTATCTAGTTCCCTAGCAGTTTCTTCACCTCTTCCTCGATTGTGTGCAGTGTGTCCAGCACTTGCTGGTGCACCCTATCGCCTTGGTTTGCTGGGAGCCTCTCTGTCTCCATTGTGAATACCTTCTTGAATCTTGAACTGAGATCTTCACATACTTCCTGGTCATTCTCTGTGAGCTCGCCTCCTTCCTTCCTCAACCTGATTACTTGATCCTTGCCTGTTGTTTTCTTCCTGATGTGGCTGTATAACAACTTTAGGTCAGATTTTGGCTTTTGATACTATGTCATTCTCGTATTGATGCTGGGCTGTGATGGATATGTGGGGCAGCGGGCCTCCAGCAGCAACAGCCTGGTAGACCAAGCAAGCACCAGACGAGTCTGGCCCATGGCCGGGCTCCGAGAGTAGCTAAACTCTCGAAACTTTTCAAATGTATATCAAAGGGCTTCTCTCTTTATCCATGCATGTTTATTTCTGTCTTCGGCTCAACTCTCTCTTTTCCTGGGTCCTTTGCCTTCTATACTTTTTCCATGCTCTAACACACTTGGCTTTGGCCTTTCCACACCTAGTAAATCATGTGTGTGTGTGCGTATGTGTGTGTGTGCGTGTGCGTGTGCTTGTGTGTGTGTGTGTGTGTGTGTGTGTGTGTGTGTGTGTGTGTGTGAACGCAAGTATGCAGTAATGAGAGCAAGGGGAAACCCTAGCGGGAGATTGAAGGACGATAGTGAGGAAGTGTTGTGGCCAGCCATGGTTTGTGGGAGTAGCAGCAGCAGCAGCAGCAGCAGGAAAAGGGTGGTGCCCTCAAGTGCGCTGACCGGGTTGTCTGGAGGAGGAGGAGGAGGAGGAGGAGGAGGAGGAGGAGGAGGAGGAGGATGGTGGAGAGGAAGGTGGTGGAGCCCACAACTGCGTTGACCGGGTCGTCTAGAGGTGGAAGATGGTGATGAGGAGGTCCAGTAGGAAGTGCTCAGAGGTTCGGTGACCGGGTCGTCCTTGTACTGGTAAACACCTAGACAACCTCAGCGTCACACAACGTACAGAGACGTCACCAGTTGATGCTGTATTTTAAAACACACAAAAAGCTAGGTGTTCTGCCTTAACATGACGTCTGATGATGCATGCTTTGACGTCACATACCTTTAGGAACTCTGCTTGATATACTTCTTGGATGTTCATCTTATAAAATATTGTTTGACGGGAGACACTCAACTTACACAGTCCGGAACTGGTCACACCGCAAGGAGGTGTCATCAGTCCCTTGTTGTTTAATATTCTAATGAACACAAGGGTTTGCTTCATGTACGGTACGCTCATTGATACAGTCTTCATACTGTATCAAAATGAAAGTGACACAGAAAGGAGTTGATACAAAGGATGTTTCATTTTGTGTGTGTGTGTGTGTGTGTGTGTGTGTGTGTGTGTGTGTGTGTGTGTGTGTGTGTGTGTGTGTGTAGGAAAGATACAGCAGTGAGACTATGACAGATAATATAGCAGAGGATTATAATGATAGGTTTAGAAGAGCTTAATCAGTGTGATGGTAGGAGAGAGGCGCATCACTTCTGCGCTACATATGATGTACATGACACACATCACTGTACTCTTGACTCTTAGTAAAGTGATAGTGAAGGAACTTGAGGCAGGTTCACAATCAAGATATAAAAATAAATGATCTTGAGCTGTGATGAACGCATCATTGTATACTGTATGTTCACTATACAGATGTGATGGATGTCTCAGTGTATATTCATTATACAAAGATGTATCCATCACACCCTCCAGCTCTCATATTTGTAACAATGTAAACAAAGTCCTGATAAAGCCATTTAAAGTTGGAAAATAGGACAGTTATAACTCTTGGAAAATCTAAATTGTTAAGAGCTGAACAAAGAACTCTTATAGAAAGTAGAACACGAAATAGAGCCCTTCGTGGGAGACTTACCGTCATATTAAAAACAAAAGCGCTAAATTCGCATGGATCATACAACGTTCTCCGGTGTGTGTGTGTGTGTGTGTGTGTGTGTGTGTGTGTGTGTCTGTGTGTGTGTCTGTGTGTGTGTGTGTGTGTGTCTGTGTGTGTCTGTGTGTGTGTGTGTGTGTGTGTGTGTGTGTCTGTGTGTCTGTGTGTGTGTGTGTGTGTGTGTGTGTGTGTGTGTGTGTGTGTGTGTGTGTGTGTGTGTGTGTGTGGAGTTTTCACAGTAATAAAAAAGTTCATGTGTGTAGCTAATTAGGAAAAAATGCTAAAAATTTCAGGCGGGCCGCAGCCCTTGGTCAAGTGGGCCGCACGTCCCTCCAATCGCATGTTGGACCCCCTGAAGTTACCTAGAGCCGCTTCCGGAGGTCACCGCCCCTGTGGCCCGGTCCCAGACCAGGCCTCCTGGTTCCTGGCCTAATCGATCAAGCTGTTAGTGCCAGACGCCCGCAGCAGGCATGTGTGGGTATTGGGAGCGTAATACTGGTTGTAGAGAAACACCTGGTTGGTTGGTAACGTAGATATATTGAGTAAGTGAGGGAGGGTGCCAGCCACCTGTTAGGCCTACGGTCGTCCTAGTGAGAGTGAGGGAGATGCTTCTCCCTGAGCGCACACATGCGCAGGGTTCATGACGTTATAGGGAGCGTCACAGGGACAAGGGATCTTAAATATAAATATGGCTGGTACTACACACATATGACATACATATGACATATGCACCACAACCCGGCTCATCAGGAACTGCTTTGAGGAATTTGTGGAGTTCCCTCTTGAAGACAGCTTGGTGTTTGATGGTAATCCCCTTATATATGAAGGCAGAGTGTTGATGAGTTGTGGTCCCTTAACACCTGTTAAGTTCTTGTTTATTGTTCTCGTTGCTCCCGGCTTTTCACTGGAGGTATCCTCCACCGTCTGCCCAAACTCTTGTGTTCATAAGTAGTAATATCAGTGTGCAGGTTTGGTACCAGTCTTCCAGGTGTAGATTATGATGTATATTTCTTACTTACCTTCTAAGGAGCACAGATGCAGGGACTTCAAGCGCCCCATTAATTTAGGTGCTTGACTTGAGTTGATACGACTTTATACGACTGGTGTGTTGTTGTGAAGGCAGTGACGTAACTCTTTTTCAAACACACACCTCTTTCGTTGTTAACTTGTGTGACTTATGCGGTCACCAACAGCCTGGCTGGTTAAAAATGAGACAGCGATTTGTGGATAAAGGATGTAGCCTCCACCACTCCTATCGCTGAATTACCCACACGTGTTTCGCTCTCCCCGAAATGTGGTTACCTGTAGTGTCTTCCGGAGGTCACCGCCCCCGCGGCCCGGTCTCACACCAGGCCACCTGGTTGCTGGCCTGATCGATCAGGCTGTTGGTATAAATAAATCCAGATTAGCCATATTGTGATGGCTATACAGACCTGCTGGCCGCTGGCAGCAGCAACCTGTTTGCCCAGGAGCTGAGTCTGGGGCCAGCAGCTAAGTCTTAACTCCCCCGCAAACACTACTCGACGAGCACTGAATTCTGGCTCTAGACAAGGTAAGGTAGGATAGGGGAGTTATGTGTTTGCTTGGTGGAGAGGTGGGGTTGTGTTGTTGGGGGCGGGGTGTTGTGAGGGCAGGCGAGGGGAAGCAGATTTGTTGGGGAGGGGTGTTATAGTAGGGGTTGGGGTTTGGGTGGCTCCACACAGGCCGCCGGAGTCCAGGTTTGTTTTGATAAAGACGCCGCCCCTTCTCCCTCCCCCGTTCCCCTCCCTTCCACCCAACCTTGGCAGTGAGCCTCGCAAGGAGAGGAGAGACACGCCGCTCCCCTCGGAAGGGGAGGGGAAGCAACGTAAGTTGCATAGGGAGAGGGGAAGAATCTGTTCCCCTCTTGGGGAAAGGGGAGGTAGCAACGTAAGAGGGGAGCATCTGGTTCCCTCAGGGAAGGGGAGCTGTGTTTGTGGGTGTGTGTTGAAAGGGAGATGGGAAGGAAATGAGAAGGATAGGGAGGGGTGGAGAGGGTGGAAATGAGGAGAATAGGGAGGAGTAAAGATGAAGAATTGAACGAAAGGGAGGTACGTGGGTATGGATAAACAAGGTCAAGATAAACTGGGGAGTTAGAAACGGATGATGCAATGAATCAAGACACTGAGATGGATAGAAGCTAGTTGATCAAGGATAGTCACTGCTAGGGCTAGAAGCTGGTTGATCAAGGATAGTCACTGCTAGGGCTAGAAGCTAGTTGATCAAGGATAGTCACTGCTAGGGCTAGAAGCTGGTTGATCAAGGATAGTCACTGCTAGGGCTAGAAGCTGGTTGATCAAGGATAGTCACTGCTAGGGCTAGAAGCTGGTTGATCAAGGATAGTCACTGCTAGGGCTAGAAGCTGGTTGATCAAGGATAGTCACTGCTAGGGCTAGAAGCTAGTTGATCAAGGATAGTCACTGCTAGGGCTAGAAGCTAGTTGATCAAGGATAGTCACTGCCAGGGCTAGAAGCTGGTTGATCAAGGATAGTCACTGCTAGGGCTAGAAGCTGGTTGACCGAGGCTGGACTGGGATGGGAGCCAGAGAGAAGTAAGAAGAGAAGGTCAGGAAGAACAGGAAATTAGATGGAATGATGGATAATTTAGGACTGAGGGAAGGAGAATGACGTCACATGAAGGGAAAAGGTGGAGAGATGGTAGGAAATAGTGGAGCAGAGGGGAGAGGGGTGGGGGTAGGGAGAGAGGGGAAAGGGTGGGGAAAGGCAAGGGGTGGGGAGAGAGGGATGGGGTGGGGTGGGGAGAATGGGGTGGGGGGACAGAGGGGTTGGGGTTGGGAGAGAGGGGAAGGGGTCTACCTGGAGGGTATTCCGGGGATCAACGTCCCCGCGGCCCGATCTATGACCAGGCCTCCCGGTAGATCAGGGCCTGATCAAGGATGCTGTTACTGCTGGCTGCACGCAGTCCAACGTACGACTCACAGACCGGCTGATCTGGCACTGACTTTAGGTATCTGTCCAGCTCCCTCTTGAAGACAACCAGAGGTCTACTGGTAATGCCCCTTATGACTGGTGGGAGGGTGGGGTGGGGAGAAGGGGGTTGGGGTGGGAGAGGGGGATGTGAATGTTTTTATGCAAATTCGACTCGCTGCCAGTGTCTGCCAGGCAGAAAATGTTATAGAAGTTCACTACTGTCTTAGTAAATCAGTCGTATGGAAGAAAAATGTGTGACGTGTGTTCTGGAGGTGTACTGGAGTGCGTCAGTGGTGTGTGACGTGTGTATTGGAGTGCGTCAGTGGTGTGTGACGTGTATACTGGAGTGCGTCGGTGGTGACTGTGACTGATGAGGTGCGTCAGTGGTGTGTGACGTGTGACTGGAGTGCGTCAGTGGTGTGACGTTTGTACTGGAGGTGTACTGGAGTGCGTTGTGATGATGCGTGTGTTTGGAGTGTACTGGAGTGCGTCAGTGGTGGTGACGTGTGTACTGGAGTGCGTCAGTGATGTATGACGTGTGTACTGGAGTGCGTCAGTGATGTATAACGTGTGTACTGGCGGTGTAGTGGAGTGCGTCATTGATGTGTGACGTGTGTACTGGAGGTGTACTGGAGTGCGTCAGTGATGTATGACGTGTACTGGAGTGCGTCAGTGATGTATGGCGTGTGTACTGGAGTGCGTCAGTGATGACGTGTGTACTGGAGTGCGTCAGTGATGTATAACGTGTGTACTGGAGGTGTAGAGTGC
>WNWK01000008.1:362500-610000 GCA_009830355.1 Cherax destructor
AGCCTCAGAGTGGTCAGGAAGTGAAATGACCTGAACAATAGAGTAGTAGAGGCAGGATCCATACATAGTTTTAAGAAGCCAGAGAATGTGAACCAAGTAGCGGCCAACGAAGAGGCGGGGCCAGGAGCTGAGACTCGACTCCTGCAACCAAATAGATGAGTACACCTTTCACCTTGTTCTCTCCTTCACCGTATCCGGTGGATGCCTGTTTACGCTCCCTCACAATTATTCTGCTTGTTTTCTCCCACTCCTCCCTCTTCCTTTCTCTTTCCTTTCCTCCTCCCCACACCCGTCCCTCTCCTCTTCCCCTCCCCTCACTTGTTTACGCTCCTTTTTCTTCCGACTCACGAGGGCTCCCTCTCCCTCATTTGCTTCACATTACCACC
The DNA here is from genome assembly GCA_009830355.1 of Cherax destructor. NCBI lineage: Eukaryota > Metazoa > Arthropoda > Malacostraca > Decapoda > Parastacidae > Cherax > Cherax destructor. Next base: position 362,887 of record WNWK01000008.1, read on the forward strand.
ATTCCTCTCTCTCTCTCTCTCTTTTTTTTTTCTCTTCCCTTCTCTCCTCCCATATATACCACACACACACATCACACACACCACACACACATATATATATATATATATATATATATATATAAGCTGTGTTCACGGATCAATGACTACCTACCTACATCATCATAAAAAGTCAGGTGTTGTTGGGGGGGTGACAGCGAGGTGTAGTCTCGTCCTCATATGCCTTCCTGTTAACCTTTTATTTTTTATAATTCCTTGATAATGTGAGAAGTCACGAAAGCGCTTGGAATTTCACTATTTTTTTCACAGTGGTTGTTCTGTTATATATATATATATATATATATATATATATATATATATATATATATATATATATATATGATGTGTATGTGTGTGTGTGTGTGTGTGTGTGTGTAAAATAAACCCAGTGAGGAGCAGGGGTGCGGTGGGGACAATACGGGAGCACTGTATTAACATCCGGGGTCCCAGACTATTCAACATCTTACCAGAAGATATCCGAAACACGGCTGGAACCAGTGTAGAAGCCTTCAAGAGGAAACTGGACAAATATCTTCACCAGGTGCCAGATCAACCAGGCTGTGATGGATATGTGGGGCAGCGGGCCTCCAGCAGCAACAGCCTGGTTGACCAGGCAAGCACCAGACGAGCCTGGCCCATGGCCGGGCTCAGAGAGTAGATAAACTACTCGAAACTCTTCAAGGTATATCAATATATATATATATATATATATATATATATATATATATATATATATATATATATATATATATATATATATATATATATATATATATATGATGTGAAAGCCTGCCGATCCTGGAGGAAGGGAAGAGGGAACAACATGATTACGACATATAAAAATATGAAAGACCTCAAGAGAACAGACAGAAACATGTATGGTACAAGGTTCTTCTACGGTCAACCAGCAGATATAAGAAATATCGGAACAAGGGTGGAAGCTTTCAAGGTGTTGTTGCACACTTACTTGATCAGAGTGGTTGATGAGCCAGTTGGTTATGGTTGTGTGGTCCTACAGGTCACCGAACCACACAGAAATAGTCTTATTAACCAGGCTGTTTCTGCCAGGTCTCTGACTTCGAGGTGAGGACCCTCGAAGCAGGTCACAAGAAAGGGTCGAGGTAAGATCAAGACAAATGAAGGACGTAAATAAATGGTTCAGAGAACCGACGAGTTGGTAAATTAGACACATATGCAACACTTGGGTATCTTTATTGAGGAAACGTTTCGCCACACAGTGGCTTCATCAGTCTATACAAAGGAGAATCGTGAAGAACAGGAGAGTTTGAGGTGGTCAGTCCTCAATCGAGTCGATGTTGTCAGTCCATCGACTCAAGATTGAGACTGCACCTCAAACTCCTCCTGTTCTTTACGATTCTCCTTTGTATGGACTGATGAAGCCACTGTGTGGCGAAACGTTTCCTCAATAAAGATACCCAAGTGTTGCATATGTGTCTAATTTCACAAATGAAGGACATATGGATTGCTAACCCTGAAGCGTCAGTAACCAAGGATAACCCACTAACACCCATTAGTGTGGCTTATTTTTAATTTCTAAATTTGAGGTCCTCCCCAGGGTGCGACCCATAACAGTCGAATAACTCCTAGGTATATATTTACTGCTAGATAACAGGGAAGTAGATGTTAGGAGAATTGCCCATACGTAGGTAGGTAGATAGGTACTTCCCGCTTCGTGGGTTTCCACCCCACGTCCCCTTGGTAGCGATGAGCGCGCTAACCACTGCGCTACGAACACATTCTTGGTATCATGGACCCTTGAAAATTATTAACCCAAAATATCGGGAGGTATTCCTTTAGTTTCAGAGTGGCAGAGACGTGTCTTAAACTTCATTCACAGCTTCAAGAGTGGATATGATAGGGTTCAGAAGGCAGACAGCTGGTGGGACTGAGGGTTGGAGGAGTGGTAGAGAAAACACTGGGGAGGGAGGGTAGTTGAGGGTTCTGGTAGCAAGGGAGGGATGGCGGATGGCACCTGGGAGGGTAGTCGGGAGGGAGGTCTTTGTTTTCTCCTTGGAGGAAGAGAGGGATGGTGGGAGGTAGATAGCGCGGGAGGACGTGAGGGTAGGAGGGAGGGAACGATGGTGGAAGGGAGGGAGAGGTGGAGGTTGAGGTAACACAAGTAGCGGTTGAGCCTCCATCTCGCTTGCCGCTCAATGCCACCCACCCTCTCGTCCTCCAGTTTATCGTCTCCCTCCTGAACGTCATCCTCACTACTTGATGTCATATCACGGGCGAGGAGGAGGAGTCATACTCTCAATATTGGGGAGTAACGAGGTAAGACAGTGGTTCATCTAACATCACTACTTATAGTGAGAGTCAACTCAGTTCCACTTAGTTTTTTCCCTGCCACTTCGGTAATACATATTTATTACATCATATTACATTACGCTTGGTTAATGAGAAAGGAATTTGATGCTGAGATATTTGGAAAGATGCCACACAAGATATTTGAGATGAAGGGAATACAATAAACTGAACCCAAATGAATATTCATTTGCAGTATAAAATATAGTCCTTAGTAGATTAATCCTAGAAGATCAGTCAGACTTCTAGCCCCATGTCCAAGGCCTCACACACAGTCTCTAGCTCTGTTCACGAGTTACTTCGTCAGCCTTGAAGAAGCTACTTGTGTAAGGTAAGGTAAGCTACTTGTGGGCGAAACGTTTCCTTTAATAAATGCCCTCAACTCTACACAAGTGTATTTTCCACGTCCCTAAAATTTACGGTATTCAAGGAAATTGATTTGTGTCCCGGTGTTGTTGTTGTGTGAACGACAAGATCATTTATTTGTTTTATTGCATGAAATAGACTCCATCTCAGGTGCAAGACATGAGGAACCATAGCCTCGGTGAACCTCAGGTGCAAGACATGAGGAACCATAGCCTCGGTGAACCTCAGGTGCAAGACATGAGGAACCATAGCCTTGGTGAACCTCAGGTGCAAGACATGAGGAACCATAGCCTCGGTGAACCTCAGGTGCAAGACATGAGGAACCATAGCCTCGGTGAAGCTCAGGTGCAAGACATGAGGAACCATAGCCTCGAGTGAACCTCAGGTGCAAGACATGAGGAACCATAGCCTCGAGTGAACCTCAGGTGCAAGACATGAGGAACCATAGCCTCAGTGAACCTGAGGTGCAAGACATGAGGAACCATAGCCTTGGTGAACCTCACATGCAAGACATCAGGAACCATAGCCTCGGTGAACCTCAGGTGCAAGACATGAGGAACCATAGCCTCGGTGAACCTCAGGTGCAAAACATGAGGAACCATAGCCTCGGTGAACCTCAGGTGCAAGACATGAGGAACCATAGCCTCGGTGAACCTCAGGTGCAAGACATGAGGAACCATAGCCTCGGTGAACCTCAGGTGCAAGACATGAGGAACCATAGCCTCGGTGAACCTGAGGTGCAAGACATGAGGAACCATAGCCTCGGTGAACCTCAGGTGCAAGACATGAGGAACCATAGCCTCGTGAACCTGAGGTGCAAGACATGAGGAACCATAGCCTCGGTGAACCTCAGGTGCAAGACATGAGGAACCATAGCCTCGGTGAACCTGAGGTGCAAGACATGAGGAACCATAGCCTCGGTGAACCTCAGGTGCAAGACGTGAGGAACCATAGCCTCGGTGAACCTCAGGTGCAAGACATGAGGAACCATAGCCTCGGTGAACCTCAGGTGCAAGACATGAGGAACCATAGCCTTGGGGAACCTCAGGTGCAAGACGTGAGGAACCATAGCCTTGGTGAACCTCAGGTGCAAGACATGAGGAACCATAGCCTCGGTGAACCTCAGGTGCAAGACATGAGGAACCATAGCCTCGGTGAACCTCAGGTGTAAGACATGAGGAACCATAGCCTCGGTGAACCTCAGGTGCAAGACATGAGGAACCATAGCCTCGGTGAACCTCAGGTGTAAGACATGAGGAACCATAGCCTCGGTGAAGTAGATAAAATGGTTTTGAGGAAAAAAAAACTTTGGATTTCTCCTTGGAGTTGTCATGTCAAGATATCTTATTAATGAAAATAAGATACCAGATATACTAAGCAAATTTCCTAAATTGTTTTGTAACAGATAAGTGAACTGTAGATATAAATCCAAATGTACACCTGTAACCGTTTTGGGGCCTAGTTCCTAGGCCTTTTGCACTACCGTCCACAGAATGGATATGGGGTGCACAATAAACTAACCACTTCGGTGGCAAAATCTAAAATCTAAAGTTGTTTTAATTTTTTTTTTGTCTTCTACCTCCCCATATGTTGGTCAGGTACGATTTTATTCATTGGTACACGTTTTATTGAGGACTGTACCGATACACACACAAGGGATATCAACACAACCTAATCAAAAGTTAGAATTTCACTAAGAAAATCGATAGGTGACTTCACGAGCCTTAGACAGTGAGGCCAAGGATGAGGGGTAGAGTGCAGGGCTAAGGGGTAGAGTGCAGGGATGAGGGGTAGAGTGCAGGGATGAGGGGTAGAGTGCAGGACTGAGGGGTAGAGTGCAGGCTAAGGGGTAGAGTGCAGGGATGAGGGGTAGAGTGCAGGGATGAGGGGTAGAGTGCAGGGCTGAGGGGTAGAGTGCAGGGATGAGGGGTAGAGTGCAGGACTGAGGGGTAGAGTGCAGGCTAAGGGGTAGAGTGCAGGGATGATGGGTAGAGTGCAGGGATGAGGGGTAGAGTGCAGGGATGAGGGGAAGAGTGCAGGGATGAGGGGAAGAGGGCAGGGATGGGGAGTTGAAGGCAGGAATGGGGGGTTGAAGGTACGGATGGGGGTTGAAGGTAGGGATGGGGGGTTGAAGGTAGGGATGGGGGTTGAAGGCCGAGATACCTGGAGTCTACCTGGAGGGCATTCCGGGGATCAATGCCCCCGCGGCCCGGTCCATGACCAGGCCTCCTGGTGGATCAGGGCCTGATCAACGAGGCTGTTATTGCTGGCCGCACGTAGTCCAACGTACGAACCACAGCCCGGCTGATATGGCACTGACTTTAGGTATCTGTCCAGCTCCCTCTTAAAAACAACCAGGGGTCTATTGGTAATTCCCCTTATGGCTGGTGGGAGGCTGTTGAACAGTCTTGGGCCCCGGACACTTATGGTGTTTTCTCTTAGTGTACCAGTGGCGCCCCTACTTTTCACTGGGGGTACGTTGCACCGTATGCCAAGATTTTTGCTTTCGTAGGGAATGATTTCTGTGTGCAGGTTAGGGACCAGTCCCTCCAGAATCTTCCAGGTGTAGATTATGATGTATCTCTCTCGCCTGCGCTCCAGTGAGTACAAGTCAAGTGCTTCCAAGCGTTCCCAGCAGTTAAGGTGTTTGATGGAACTTATCCGTGCAGTAAAGGTTCTCTGTACATTCTCTAGATCTGCAATTTCACCTGCCTTGAATGGAGATGTTAATGTACAGCAGTATTGCAGCCTAGAGAGAACAAGTGATTTAAAAAGGATCATCATTGACTTAGTATCTCTTGTCTTGAATGTTCTCATTATCCATCCTATCAGTTTCCTCGCAGATGTGATAGTGGCATTGTTGTGGTCCTTGAAGGTGAGGTTTTCGGACATTACCACTCCCAGATCCTTCACATTACTTTTCCGCTCTATTGTGTGATTGTAGTTTGTAGTATACTCAGTTCTAGTTATTATTTCCTCCAGTTTTCCATAACGGAGTAGTTGGAATTTGTCTTCATTGAACATCATATTGTTCTCTGTTGCCCATTGGAAAACTTGGTTTATATCTTCTTGGAGATTAACCGTGTCCTCAATGAATGACACTCTCATGCAGATGGGGTTAAAGGCAGGGACGGGGGTTAAAGGCAGGGACGGGGGTTAAAGGCAGGGACGGGGGGTTTAAAAGGGAGGGATGGGTGGGGGTTAAAGGCAGGGATGGGGTTAAAGGCAGGGTTGGGGACTTAAGGCAAAGGATGGGGACTGCAAACAGGGATGGGGGACTGAAGGCAGGGATGGGGGTTGAAGGCAGGGTTGGGGACTGAAGGCAAGGGATGGGGGACTGAAGGCAGGGATGGGGGTTGAAGGCAAGGTTGGGGACCGAAGGCAGGGATGGGAGGCCCACTACTGAGTTGGTCTCACTTTACCAGTGAGCGACCTTCAAGTTAAAGCTGCAGGTCGGAGTAGTTCAGCCAGCCAACAGACAAGGACATTCCTGCAGGCAGTCTCTGCCTTCCATTTGTTCTAAATGTATAGGTAGTTAAGTCTGTATATTGAAACAACCATGGACGGGGGTGATGTCAACAAATGGGGTGTCAACAGCTTGGATTAAAATGTACTGTTTATGGAGTACGTTCACTCGCATTAAGCATCTGGAATCATCATTGAAGTATAGCTGAGTGAAGACACTCTGTATTCCCTCCTGGGAGGTCAGAGGATCGAGCCTACTGCGTTACACACAAGAATGAATGAATACTGCAATAGGTCTATTGGCCCATGCTAAGCAGGTTCAACTCACACCCACTCATGTATCTTCCTACATATTTTTAAATATATCCAAGGTTCTCGCTTCAACGACCCTGCTTGCTGAACCAATATTGTTGCTGAACCAGCACTGCTGCTGAACCAGCACTGCAGCTGAACCAGCACTGCAGCTGAACCATCACTGCAGCTGAACCAACACTGCTGCTGAACCAGCACTGCAGCTAAACCAGCACTGCAGCTGAACCAGCACTGCTGCTGAACCAGCACTGCTGCTGAACCAGCACTGCAGCTAAACCAGCACTGCTGCTGAACCAGCACTTACCTAGATTCTCTATCAAGCTACGTTTGCCTAAATTGAATCCATTGCTGCGAGTCCTGTCTTCGTTATATATTTCCAGCACTCTATATCTCCAACTAGACATAAATAATTGCAGTTTACTACTGTGACGTGATCCTTTGCGTCTTAAATGGAGTGTCAATACTACTGGTCAAGCCAGCTGATGCTTTATTAGTTCACGTGTCACGAGACACAACATAAACTTTAGTTTGCCATAATCCGACGTACATAAGTGTTAAAATTAAATTATGTAGACACTGAATTTGGTACCTGTGAGGTACATGACCAGTTTAGGTGTCCTCATACTGAATAGTTTCCTTGATATAACACACTTGGAGTCTCACGATAACAAAGTGGCAGGCTAAAGTTAGCAGATTATTGTTGTTATTAAGTACCTTATTGTTGTTACCAAGTACATTATTACTTTTACTAAGTACATTGTTGCTATTAGTACAGCATTGCTGTTACTAAGTACATTATTACTGTTACTAATTACATTGTTGTTACTAAGTACAGTATTGCTGTTACTAAGTACATTATTGCTGCTACTAAGTACATTATTGTTGTTACTAAGTACATTGTTACTGTTACTAAGTACATTATTGTTGTACTAAGTACATTATTGTTGTACTAAGTACATTATTGTTGTACTAAGTACATTATTGTTGTACTACGTACATTGTTCCTATTACTAAGTACACTATTGATGTTACTAACTACATTATTGTTACTGAGTACATTTGGCTGTTACTAAGTACATTATTGCTATTAGTACATCATTATTGTTACTAAGTACATTATTACTGTTACTGAGTACATTATTACTGTTACTGAGTACATTATTACTGTTACTGAGTACATTATTACTGTTACTGAGTACATTATTACTGTTACTGAGTACATTATTACTGTTACTGAGTACATTATTACTGTTACTGAGTACATTCTTGTTACTAACGCTTCAGTGTGTACATCCGAGTACAGTAGTACGTATAGTATTAATACACTGCTCTTCTGTTTCGACTCTTGACTCCACTCAGGGTAAATGTCTTGAATCTCGTAAAGGATTCCGTGTAGGAATTGTAATCGCTCTTAATTCCTTGATCATATCTGATTGTCTCACATTCCCCAGGCGCTGTATAACCCCCAACGGGTTTAGGGCTTCTTTATGAATATTATAATAATATAACAATTAATAATTAGTAATAGTTACTATATAATTTATTTGGCGCTGGACAAGGCACCTAAAGTGTACCTGATCAGCCGGGCTGTGGTTCATACGTCGGTTTACGTGCGGCAGCAGTAACAGCCTGGCTGATCAGACCCTGATCCACCCCGGGCCGCGGGGGCGTTGACCACCGAAACCCTCTGGAGGTATACAGGAAGTATATATTTTGAGGAAATCGGTCACAGGTATACTCATTATAATGACAATAATACTTTTTCACAATTATGAAAATCATGATAGTTAAGAAATAGCAGGTCATAGAGTAGGTGCAAATTGCAAAATTGCATATTCATCATCATTAGCATAGTCTGCAATGTAATCATCAGACCAGGGACAAGAGTGTTTTAAATCAAATACGATTATTATTATTATTATTATTGTTGTTGTTGTTGTTGTTGTTGTTGTTGTGAGACCGACAGTGTTTATCAGTACTCAGGTAAGTACATACAGTGCGAAGAGATAGAGACAGCTAGGAAGTGTCTTGGGAAGTACATCACACTTTGAGTACTGTGCATCTCTGGGGAAGCTGGGTGTGGTGGTGATGTTAGATGACCCAGGTGATGCCTGTCTTGAAGGCTACAAGTCATAGTAACGTGGTTCCAACCATTCATATCTAGGTAGGTAGTTCAAAGACACTTCTAGCAGGGAAAGCCTTTCTGGTACTTGATAAAGCCCATTATAGGTGAAACGTCGTGTGATAAAGGTTTCGCCCTCCTTGCCCCTACTAACAGAGTCTTGAATTACTACTTGTGTTTCGCTGTTGTCTACCAACCCACATATTGGAGTTTCAACATTAAACGACTTTTCCGCCCATATCTAAGCAGTTGAAATTTCGAGTCTAAACATTTATCTGAAACGTGTGGGTTAGTTATGAATGTTCACTGTTTACTAAACTAAGAGATGACTAGAGATTGATCTCTACCAAAGAATTATCGCTCAGTTAGCCTGACCTCAATGGTGGGCAAATTGTTAGAATCAGTAAAAGAGGATATAATTCAAGGTTACCTTGATGAAAATTATGATTTAGGGAAAGGGAAGCAGATTACAGGTATAGCAAAGATTACAATAGAAGGAAGAGGTGAATAAGAACTTGTGTGGTGGAAGTAAGACTAGGGAGATAAAGACATATTATGGATGGGTGTTGATCGGAGGTGTTCATTGTAAGGTGTTCATTGTAAGAAGATTTGAAGGTGTTGGTGATTGAGGGAGGAAGTGGAGGATGAGTACCTCTACTGAGGAAGAAAGTTTAGGTGTTGGAGGGATGGAGGAGACACAGGAACAGTACCTTCACTGAGGAAGAACAGGTGTTAGAGGGATGGAGGAGACACAGGAACAGTACCTTCACTGAGGAAGAACGGGCAGGTGTTAGAGGGATGGAGGAGACACAGGAACAGTACCTTCACTGAGGAAGAAAGGGCAGGTGTTAGAGGGATGGAGGAGACACAGGAACAGCACCTTCACTGAGGAAGAAAGGGCAGGTGTTGGGGGTCAGCCAGACGGGAGTTTCTCCAGGTGGTGGCCAGCTTTGGTCTAGCCAGGGGATGGACTGCTAGTTTCACCTAGGTCGCGGACTGATGGTGGGGGATGAAATGTAGGTGTCTGTTTTGAGATGAGAGTGGGAGGTCTGTGTGTGGGAGTGGGTATGCATATATATGAGATTAGGTAGCTGGGTTAAATTTTTTATCATCATTAGATACACGGCATTTTAAGTATGTCTTTTCAAGAATATCTGATACTTGCAGAGGTCTGGAGTTTCTTACACGCTGTCAGTTTACCCCGGATGTATCTTCCAGTAGATTGAAGTAGTTTCTAACACATTTACTTAGCAAGATCCTCCTGGTTGAGACTTATAACAGTAGGCAAAATAGCAGGTACCTAATATTACTACTGGGTAGATAGGGACAGCCAGGGTTAATTGAGAACTTGCGCCCTCTGTTTCACCTGCCCCGGCCTCAAACCCAGGGCATGGTCATACTGAGCTATTGACTACAGTCTAAGGAAGAGTGTAATCTCTGGTCAGGTATTGGAAAGGTTAGTTAATTAGTGTAGGTGTATTAGAAGGGTTAGTTAGCGTTAGGGTACTGGAAGGGTTAGTGTTAGATTATTGGAAGTGTTAGTGTATGGGTATTGAAAGGGTTAGTGTAGGGGTATTGGAAGGGTTAGTGTAGGGGTATTGGATGGAAGTCTTGAGGTAGAATATGTAAGGAATGGATGCTTCTTAAATATCGCCTCTACTTAAAAAATGAGAGTATAAATGGCATGTAAGGGGACGTGATAGTGGTACACTGAGTAATATGTGAGAGGCTGTGGGTGTGATGGTGGGTACTGTATACCCTCGTCGTCACTACGTGCAGTTGACTTGCAAGACTCTCCCCCGGCATGTTAACTAGGTGTGTGGGTTGCAATGACCACACCACACTGTGTATTACTGCCGGGTGATACTGCGGTCTTGACCACCTATTATATTATTATAGTCATTTGTAAGCGCTCAGCCCGTAAGGGTGAGCGTCATAGAGTTCAGTAGCGCCTATGGAACAGCCTTCGAAAGGGTCGATAATAAAGTGTTATCAGGTTAAATTTTGCGGCAGCGATAAGAGACAGGAGCATGTTGAGAGTCGATGTGTGTACAGACTTGGTGCTTGTGATACAGTGATTGTCTTCTGAGGTAACACAACCGGAAATGAACACGGGTAGGAACAAAAGAAACCCCGTGAGGGCGCTACATGTCTTTAAATTTTGAGGTTGCAAAATGCTTCTTATTGATATTGTCTTGTAACTGGATGTAAAGTTTTAATGGGATGTGGTGAGGTGTAGTTGGTGCAGTGTGTGATCACAACTCTTCTTCCTTACCTGCGGTACTAACCTGGTGTTTAGTCTTTGAGTTTTCATTATGTGTAAGCCTAGATGATTCTCCACGTCGATGTTGCGTCTTCTAGAACTGGTCTGATGTTAGTTGTTTAAAGGGTCATGAACACTTCTTTGTTTACGTTCTGAATGTTATTCTTGAGTGAGTTTGCAAGGTTAATTTCAGAGTTTGCTAGATTTACGTAATCCGCCTACTTTATTCGATTGACGTGGTCTTCAGGAGAGGCAGGTGACACTGATATGCAATATTGATGCCTAAGTCTTTGTCTTCGCGTGATTCCTCTAGTTGTGTTTGCCCATGTAGTAAATTCAGATTTCCTTGCACATTCTCCCATTTACATTATGTTGCATATACTTGGTTGAATTTGGGTAGCCAAGATTTCTGACCATTTCTGTAACACGTGTCAAAATCATCTTTCAGTTTAATGCAGTATTCCGTCTCAATTTTTATAAGAAACTTAGTATCGTCTGTGAATATTAATATATAAGATTCTTGGAAGGTCGGTGAAGTATCAAGAAAAGTATGGGTGACAAGACAGACCCTTTCCTGTTATCTTCTCCATCCCTTTATATGGCATGCTACCTCCTATAATACCAGTGTACTGCTGACAGTACTCGAGGAAAGACACAGGTATAGACCAGGCTTTTATTGTCATAATGTTTTACTCTTATATAGAGGTTTAGAGGTTTATCACCTCATTGTTTTCTTCCACAGCACTAATTGTGTATCGCCTTTTAAATAACATTGTCTTGCAGGTGTGGGATAATATGTCACTTTCTGTTGATTTACTAAATATTTATGATAGTGATTTGTTAAAAGTAGCAGCAGCTCTTTGTTTATCAATTGAAACGTGTGCGCGCGCACACACACACACATTTCAACCACAAGGATATCGATTGGGAGAACTTGGAGCCACATGGGGGCTAAGAAGCGTGGAGGGCTAAGATGATGGAGGTGGTACTGGAAAACTTCATGTACCAACACGTAAGGGACACTACCAGAGAGAGAGGAGAGGATGACCCAGCGAGACTGGACCTAATATTCACCTTGAGTAGTGCAGATATTGAGGACATCACATATGAAAGGCTCCTTGGGGGGGCCACAGTAGAGTTACAAGTGGAGGGGGAAGCAGGAGTGCTGGACGAATGAAGCCAAACTACAAGAAAGGGGACTACGTGGGCATAAAGAACTTCCTGAACTTGGTTAAGTGGGACAGAGAAATGGCAGGGAAGTCAGTAAACGAGATGATGGAATATGTGACAACAATATGCAAGGAAGCTGAGGAGAGGTTTGTACCCAAGGGTAACAGGAATAATGAAAAAGCCAGGATGAGCCCATGGTTCACCCAAAGGTGCAGGGAGGCTAAAACCAAGTGTGCTAGGGAATGGAAGAAGTATGGAAGGCAAAGGACCCAGGAGAATAAGGAGAGCAGTCGTAGAGCCAGAAATGAATATGCACAGGTAAGAAGGGAGGCCCAACGACAATATGAAAATGACATAGCAGCGAAAGCCAAATCCTACCCAAAGCAGTTGTACAGCCATATCAGGAGGAAAACAGCAGTCAAGGACCAGGTGATCAGGCTGAGGAAAGAAGGAGGAGAGATCACAAGAAACGACCGCGAAGTATGTGAGGAACTTAACATGAGATTCAAAGAAGTGTTCACACAGGAGACAGAAGAGACTCCAAAAAGACGGAGAGGTGGGGTACACCATCAAGTGTTGGACACAATACATACAACCGAGGAAGAAGTGAAGAGGCTGCTGAGTGAGCTAGATACCTCAAAATCGACGGGGCCGGACAACATCTCACCATGAGTCCTGAGAGAGGGAGCAGAAACGCTATGTGTACCCCTAACAACAATATTCAACACATCTATCGAAACAGAGAGACTACCTGAGGTATGGAAGACAGCAAATGTAGTCCCAATTTTTAAAAAAAGAGACAGACATGAAGCACTAAACTATAGATCAGTGTCACTGACATGTATAGTATGCAAAGTCACAGAGAAGATTATCAGGAGAAGAGTGGTGGAGCACCTAGAAAGGAATGAGCTTATCAACGACGGCCAACACGGTTTCAAGGACGGAAAATCCTGTGTCACAAACCTACTGGAGTTCTATAACAGGGTGACAGCAGTAAGACAAGAGAGAGGGGTGGGTAGATTGCATTTTCTTGGACTGTAAGAAGGCGTTTGACACAGTTCCACACAAGAGATTAGTGCAGAAGCTGGAGGACCAGGCAGGGATAACAGGGAAGGCACTCCAATGGATCAGGGAATACCTGTCAGGAAGACAGCAGCGAGTCATAGTACGTGGCGAGGTGTCAGAGTGGGCGCCTGTGACTAGTGGGGTTCCACAGGGGTCAGTCCTATTACCGGTACTGTTTCTAGTATTTGTGAACGACATGACGGAAGGAATAGACTCCGAAGTGTCCCTGTTTACAGATGATGTGAAGTTGATGAGAAGAATTCAATCGGACGAGGACCAGGCAGAACTACAAAGGAATCTGGACAGGCTGCAAGCTTGGTCCAGCAATTGGCTCCTGGAGTTCAACCCCACCAAGTGCAAAGTCATGAAGATTGGGGAAGAGCAAAGAAGACCGCAGACGGAGTACAGTCTAGGGGGCCAGAGACTACAAACCTCACTCAAGTAAAAAGATCTTGAGGTGAGTATAACACCAGGCACATCTCCTGAGGCGCACATCAACCAAATAACTGCTGCAGCATACGGGCGCCTAGCAAACCTAAGAACAGCATTCCGACATCTTAATAAGGAATCGTTCAGGACCCTGTACACTGTGTACATTAGACCCATATTGGAGTATGCAGCACCAGTTTGGAACCCACACCTAGCCAAGCACGTAAATAAACTAGAGAAAGTGCAAAGATTTGCAACAAGACTAGTCCCGGAGCTAAGGGGGTATGTCCTACGAGGAGAGGTTAAGGGAAATCGACCTGACAACACTGGAGGACAGGAGAGATAGGGGGGACATGATAACGACATATAAAATGCTGAGAGGAATTGACAAGGTTGACCGAGACAGAATGTTCCAGAGATGGGACACAGTAACAAGGGGACACAGTTGGAAGTTGAAGACTCAGATGAATCACAGGGATGTTAGGAAGTATTTCTTCAGTCACAGAGTGGTCAGGAAGTTTAATAGTCTGGGAAGCGATGTAGTGGAGGCAGGATCCATTCATAGCTTTAAGACGAGGTATGATAAAGCTCATGGAGCAGGGAGAGTGACCCAGTAGCGACCAGTGAAGAGGCGGGGCCAGGAGCTTTGAATCGACCCCTGCAACCATAAATAGGTAAGTCACACACACACACACACACACACACACTAAAGACCATGACACACTAGTTGCAGGATGCCAACATTTTCTCCCAGGATGGTCAAGGGCGTCATCAAATGTGACCATTATTTGTGTTAAATATTGCTGAATTTTAGCTTCCTCTACCTGAAACACTGGTGCGTGCATACTCACACGTACACACACACACCATACATAGTTTTAAGACAAGGTATGATAAAGCTCATGGAGCAGGGAGAGCAGATACCCAGTAGCGGACAGTGAAGAGGCGGGGCCAGGAGCTGAGTCTCGACCCCTGCAACCACAATTACGTGAGTACAATTAGGTGAGTACACACACACACACATTTCGAAGTGTTTCCTTACACACACACACACACACACACACACACACACACACACACACACACACACACACACTGGAAATACTTGAATTGTTCATAACATATTTATTACATTACATAATTGTCAATTTTGGGTGAAAATTCAGTCACTATTACCAAGAGATTATTACTCTTTAAGCAGACATAATGTCAGTACGTACACCAGTTTACAAAGAAGTTTAATTGTGATACTTGGCGACTGAAGTTTAACCGAAAAGTTGATAACTACGAGAGTGCAATAAATAATTAAGAACTCCAGTCTTTCCCACCTGCTGTGATAAACACTTGTACACATGTAACTCCACTCCATGAACACAACAGTAGCAGTACACTACAAGCCAGTAGCAGTACACTACAAGCCAGTAGCAGTACACTACAAGCCAGCAGTATCGTCACCACCATCACATCAGTCGTAGAGAGGGACGCTGAAGAGCGTAAAATTTCAGTTTTATGGACAGTCACGAACGCCTAACCCAGGTCAGCAGGAATACCCTTTGTATCGTAGCTTGTAGACCATTCTGTATCGTAACTTGTAGACCACTGTGTATCGTAGCTTGTAGGCAACAATGTATCGTAGCTTGTAGACCACTGTGTATCGTAGCTTGTAGGCAACAATGTATCGTAGCTTGTAGACCACTGTGTATCGTAGCTTGTAGACCACTGTGTATCGTAGCTTGTAGACCACTGTGTATCGTAGCTTGTAGACCACTGTGTATCGTAGCTTATAGACCACTGTGTATCGTAGCTTGTAGACCACTATGTATCGTAGCTTGTAGAGCACTGTGTATCGTAACTTGTAGACCACTGTGTATCGTAGCTTATATACCACTGTGTATCGTAGCTTGTAGACCACTGTGTATCGTAGCTTGGAGACCACTGTGTATCGTAGCTTGTAGACCACTGTGTATCGTTACTTGTAGACCACTGTGTATCGTAGCTTGTAGACCACTGTGTTTCGTAGCTTGTAGACCACTGTGTATCGTAGCTTGTAGACCACTGTGTATCGTAGCTTGTAGACCACTGTGTATCGTAGCTTATAGACCACTGTGTATCGTAGCTTGTAGACCACTATGTATCGTAGCTTGTAGACCACTGTGTATCGTAGCTTATAGACCACTGTGTATCGTAGCTTGTAGACCACTATGTATCGTAGCTTATAGACCACTGTGTATCGTAGCTTGTAGACCACTGTGTATCGTAGCTTGTAGACCACTGTGTATCGTAGCTTGTAGAGCACTGTGTATCGTAACTTGTAGACCACTGTGTATCGTAGCTTATATACCACTGTGTATCGTAGCTTGTAGACCACTGTGTATCGTAGCTTGTAGACCACTGTGTATCGTAGCTTGTAGACCACTGTGTATCGTTACTTGTAGACCACTGTGTATCGTAGCTTGTAGACCACTGTGTATCGTAGCTTGTAGACCACTGTGTATCGTAGCTTGTAGACCACTGTGTATCGTAGCTTGTAGACCACTGTGTATCGTAGCTTATAGACCACTGTGTATCGTAGCTTGTAGACCACTATGTATCGTAGCTTGTAGAGCACTGTGTATCGTAACTTGTAGACCACTGTGTATCGTAGCTTATATACCACTGTGTATCGTAGCTTGTAGACCACTGTGTATCGTAGCTTGGAGACCACTGTGTATCGTAGCTTGTAGACCACTGTGTATCGTAGCTTGTAGAACACTGTGTATCGTAGCTTGTAGACCACTGTGTATCGTTGCTTGTAGACCACTGTGTATCGTAGCTTGTAGACCACTGTGTATCGTAACTTGTAGACCACTGTGTATCGTAGCTTGTAGACCACTGTGTATCGTAGCTTGTAGACCACTGTGTATCGTAGCTTGTAGACCACTGTGTATCGTAGCCTGTAGACCACAAAATAACAAAGGCATTGAAAAAATCCAGACATGTAAACAGATTTTGCAATATAATTTGATAACTGGAGCTACGTGTTGATAGCCTATAAAATGAGGTCATTTGGCATAACGTTAAAAGTAGGGAAATATCTTTCAAACTTATATAAAAAATATCGCAGAAATGCATTGAAGCGACTTGTGGTTATCTCCAGGTGAAGCAAGTAATGGCAAGGATGGATAATGAGAACATTCAAGACAAGAGATGCCAAGCCAATGATGATTCTTTTTAAATCACTTGTTCTCTCTAGGCTGGAATACTGCTGTACATTAACATCTCCATTCAAGGCAGGTGAAATTGCAGATCTAGAGAATGTACAGAGAACCTTTACTGCACGTATAAGTTCCATCAAACACCTTAACTACTGGGAACGCCTGGAAGCACTAGATTTATATTCACTGGAGCGCAGGCGAGAGAGATGTATCATAATCTACACCATACGAAAGCAGAAGACTTGGCAGACGGTGCAACGTACCCCCAGTGAAAAGTAGGTGCGCCACTGGTACACTAAGAGAAAACACAATAAGTGTCCGGGGCCCAAGACTGTTCAACAGCCTCCCACCAGACATAAGAGGCATTACCAGTAGACCTCTGGTTGCCTTCAAGAGGGAGCTGGACAGATACCTAAAGTCAGTGCCAGATCAGCCGGGCTGTGGTTCGTACGTTGGACTACGTGCAGCCAGCAGTAACAGCCTCGTTGATCAGGCCCTGATCCAGCGGGAGGCCTGGTCATAGACCGGGCCGCGGGAACCTCGATCCCCGGAATACCCTCCAGGTAGATAGGTAGCGCAAAGAAAATCCAGTCTTACCCAAGTCAGAATTTCAGGACCTCGAGGAACCGTCCTCCTCAGATTAGATAAGATTCGTCAGGAAATAGGACAAGTGTTTCCTGGCGCAGGTTCTTGTCATATGATGACCCGCCGCTTGGAGCTTTGGTCATCTGACCGAGGCCTTCCACTGGCTTACCGGTCCACCCCTTCAAAAATTAGGGTTATATATAAAACGGTCCTCCGTCCGCTGAAGGCAAATACAATTTTTTTATTTCTTTATGCCGTACAAAAATAACGTAGCTTACGTGTAATATAGCATTGGTGGGTACGAATGAAAGCCATTAGTATGCAGTGCAACACGGACACCTTTGTTAATGATTAGTCAGGTTGATGAATTAGTTACTTGTATAACACTTGGGTATCTTTAGTGTCGAAACGTTTCGCCAACCAGTGGTTTCTTCAGTCCAGTACGGAGAAGAATGGTTGAAGATCAGAAGTAGTTTGAAGTAATCAGTCCCTCAGCCTGGACTGATCACGTCGACTCCAGGCTGAGGGACTGATTACCTCGAACTCCTATTGATCTTCAACCATTCTTCTCCGTATTGACCTGAGGAAGCCGCTGCTTGGTGAAAAATTTCCACAATAAACATCCCCAAGTGTTATAGCAATCACACTGTTGCTATAACAAAACCTGACGTGGAGAGAGACTCGTTGAGGGTGACGTCGTTGAGGGTGACGTCGTTGATGGTGACGTCGATGAGGGTGACGTCGTTGAGGGTGACGTCGATGAGGGTGACGTCGTTGAGGGTGACGTGAGAATTTTTCGACTCTCAAGAAGCAATTACGGCAGGATTTGCATACCGTAAAGAAGAGAAGGAAGCTGGATTTCCCAGTTAAGGCTAGAGGTGAGGGGTGGAGGATTTAGGTAGGGAGGAGGTGGAGGTCAAGGATGCAACCTCCTTAGTCCTGGCACTCCTGCAGGATACCTGAGCAATCTACGTCACCCCAAGCTTCTTCTGCTTCAGGATACCTCAGCTTCCCATGTCACGAAGCTCATCCTGTTGTAGGATACCTCAGCTTCTTACGTCACCAAACTCCCTCTGTTGTAGGATATTTAAATTTCATGCTTCATTAAATTCCTCCCCTTATAGGATTCCTGAGACTCATACGTCACTAAGATCCTTCTCCTATGGACTCCTAAGATTCCTACGTCACTAAGATACTTCTCCTTTAGACTTGTGGACTCTTCTGACTCCTACATCAACAAGATTCTTCTATGAACTCCTGTGACTACTACGTCAACAAGATCCTTCTATGTGCTCCTGTGTCACCAAGCTGCTTCATCTATGGACTCCTGAAACTCCTGTGTCACCAAGATACTTCACCTATGGACTCCTGAAACTCCTGTGTCACCAAGATGCTTCACCTATGGACTCCTGTGTCACCAAGATACTTCACCTATGGACTTCTGAAACTCCTGTGTCACCAAGATGCTTCACCTATGGACTCCTGAAACGCCTATGTCACCAAGATGCTTCACCTATGGACTCCTGAGACTCCTGTGTCACCAAGATGCTTCACCTATGGACTCCTAAAACTCCTATGTCACCAAGATGCTTCACCTATGGACTCCTGAAACGCTTATATCATCTGCGTCTCAAAATTTCTTCTCGTCTTACTAAGTTATTTTTTTTATCCATAATTCTATATTTTACACTGACACTAAATCTATTCACAAACTTCCTTTTCAACTCTATACAGATTTCTGATGACATTACTATCATACGTTGCCTTAAAACTGTTTGAATTAGTTTGGAAACTACCAGAAGTGGTTTAGAATCTACAAGAAGTAAACCACGGAACGGGTCGGGTTTGTACCCATGGTGTTATTAAGATTTCGTATCATGATGCCTACAAGAAGTGGTTTAGGAACTACAAGAATTGGTTTAGAAACTACAAGAAGTGGTTTAGAAACTACTTGATGGGGTTTGGATGTTAATTGATGGCGTTTGGGAACTACCTAAAGAGTTTTGGAAACTTAACTGAATAAGATTGTTAACTAATTGAAGAGGTTTAGAGACTACTTGAAGGTGTTTGGGAACTGGAAGGGGTTCCGCAACTATTTGAAGGAGTTTCAGAATGTCTTGAAAAGGATTGGAGGAAAAGACATCAATCTCTATTGCAGTTTCACACAATTGGAAGATCGTTCAGAAATTGACGGTGTTATCGTGGGGAAACTGACGTTGTAATGTTGAGAATGTCTCGACTGAGGATATTGTAATATTGGCGATTCATATTATTGAAGATAAGATAACCCCGGAAGGTTAGCCACCCAGGATAACCCAAGAAAGTCAGTGCGTCATCGAGGACTGTTTGTCTTATTTCCATTGGGGTCCTTTAGTTTTGTCCCGCAGGATGCGACCCACACCAATCGGCTAACACCCAGGTAATTACTTGCTAGGTGAACAAGGACAGCAGGTGTAAGGAAATACGCCCAGTGTTTCCACCTGGCCGGGGATCAAACCACGGACATTCAGTGTGTGAGGCGAGAGCATTGCCTACCAGGCCACGGGACACCTGCCTACCAGGTCTTGGTTAAGGATATTGAAATATTGAGGATAACTTGGCTGAGGACGTCTCTTCAAGGTTTCTTTGTCCTGGCGTCTGCTGCCCTGCCTAACCTTGACGCTCCACACCCATTACCCTCATCTCCCCATCATGGTCGCCTCCCCCATCACCGTATCCCCATCTTTCCATTATGATCCCTCTCTTCCCAGCGTAGTCCCCTATCTCTTAACGTTGTCCTTCATCTCCCTATTAAGGTTCACCCTGTCATCAGATATAGACCAGCAGGGTGCTACT
This sequence comes from Cherax destructor, assembly GCA_009830355.1. Classification (NCBI taxonomy): domain Eukaryota; kingdom Metazoa; phylum Arthropoda; class Malacostraca; order Decapoda; family Parastacidae; genus Cherax; species Cherax destructor. Next base: position 383,054 of record WNWK01000008.1, read on the forward strand.
ATCCTACCCTGTAATAGTTGCATAGTGAGAATAAAAAGCTAGCTATGTTTCTCTTGTCACAGTCCATCACACAGGATGGGTTTTGTATATATGGTGGTGAAATATATCAGTCTGAGCTGAGGAGACGATCAGGATGTCTGACTTTCCATAAAATCTCAAGAAATAATTGATATCTAATGTGCAGTTTATCTACGGTCAGCAAGAACGTTCCGCTATGGGTTGAGTGGGAAGAGAGAGGGAGGCGGGTGAAGGCGCCTCCATCTTTCCCAGTCCCTTCTGTGCTTGTTGTATATAATAATGACAAGCAGATGAGATGAGTAAGACATATGTGCAACAGTTGAGTATTTTATTGACGAAACGTTTCGCTTGCTCAGCAAGGCTTCTTCAGTCGAAATACAGAGGTGACATAAATGCTGGAGACAACAGTAGTGGAGAAGTAGCTATGAGGTGATTACTCCTTCAGCTTTGATAAGTGTTCACCTCCATAGCTTCGAGAATGTGATGCTGAAGCATGAGAATGCAAACCATACCACAGGTGGGGATCGAACCCGTGGTATGGTTTGTTTGCAATCGTGTCATTACGATTTCGTGAGTCATGAGAATGCAAACTCAGTATTGTCACATCTTGTGAGTAGGTGTCTGTAGCTACAGTGCAACAATAAAACTTGTGGTGTTACGTCTTCATTATTGCTATCTGTTTAAACTTGAGGTCATTATCTTGCCAAGGGCCGGGTCTCAGACCAACCTCCTTGGTTGGAAAGGAAACATTACAGGGTTAACACTTATTAAGAAATACATAGTCAAGAAAAGGTATGTGTATACCGAATATAAGAAGTTTGGACGATATTCCTGTCATCTTACTTGTTCATGAAAGAAAAGATCAGCAGTCCTCCCAGATTGTAAAACATTTAACAGGTTTCCATTTCACACTCATTTGACTGAACGGTGGTAACTCCCTAGATGTTGACGCACAACCATGGACTAACACAAAGTGCCTGGTTACCCTTAGGTGAGCAGGGACACCAGGTGTGAAGACACTTGCTTATACATGTGTGTGTGTGAGATACCATTTTGTCATAGGCATTTGTCGATTATACACGGCCTATTTTGTGTGTATATGTGTATGTGTGTGTAGTGTATTCACCAAGTTGTTTGAAGAGGTTGAACTTTAGCTCCTGGCCCCGCCTCCTAAACTACTTTGATCGTTATCATTGATCTCTGGCCTCTTGGGCCTTATCAGATCTACTCTTGAAGCTGTGTATTGAGTTTGCTTCCACCTCTCTTAAAGCTGTGTATTGATTTTCCCTGCACATCTTCCTGACAATGTGGTCCCTCATACACACTTGAGAGATGTGTTCTGTATAGTGGTCACAATGCAGGTTAATTCACTATTCCGAGGATTATAGATGACTGCCACTAACTTAACACTCTACCTTGCATATCTTATAAAAAATTGCTCATATTGATATACACCAGTTAAAAGAATAAATATTAAAATTTTTGCTATATTTTCTCCCCAAGTTAAAGAACCTATCTGAGGTGGGGTCAGGCGACCTATTTGACCTGGGCCTCAAGCTCAGAGGATCACGGAAATGATTAATTTTAGTTTTGATGGCATATATTTAGAACAGAAGTAAAAGAGGCTACTAATTTATGTTAAGTAAGTATAGATACAAGTACAGGTATGACTATACTGACCAACTGCGGAATAAAGATACAATAGACTCCTGTTTTTGGTTGTCGTGTGAGGCACAAGTAGAGGGACACACTCGCCTTCCAAGTCATAATACACAGAATAAAAGAGGTGTCGTCATCGAGTTCTTTCTCAGAGCTTCTAGGATTTGCATCCCTCAGTTTCTCGAAAAGGAATGTGCTCACATTTTCCAGGTGTTCACACACCTTCGATTTCCCCCACACTTGTGACCGCAGGTGGACACACGGCAATCTCAATACGGCCACACGGGAACCATCATTCATTAAACACAAAATGAGCGTAGCCACTATCTCCTCGTCACCCATTAAGGATTTACCGTAGTTAACAAGAGATCAACTAGGTCTGTTGAGACCCGTTCAGGTGCGCGTGCTATCCCATGCGGAGGATGTGATAAGGTATATGTTGGTGAAACAGGCAGGAGCTTGAACCAGGAGCCTTAGTGAGCATACATTCGAACGTAATAGTGACAGTTTGGGTATGTGTCAACTGCTCATGCAATTGACATATGCTCCAGCAAATGAAATAACTGCACCTGACCCTATCTAGCTTACCTGACTTTCTGACCCTGTACATTTTGTATTTGTATTTTTTTTTCTATATTGAAAAAGCCTCGTTTGGCGAAACATCTCATAATTAAATGACCAAATGTTCCTTTCATCTTTGTTCCCCACTTCAAGTATAAAATTCATTGTGTGTAATGTAATCCTCATATAGCACAGTGTAGCCAGACACTTGCGGTGCAACAGGGCTTGTTAAAAACAGTGTAATGCAACGGGCACTTCACACCTGGACACGGTAATCAACGAAGAGTTAACGGAGGAGCGATCATTAGAGTGGTGGTTGGTCTGTGTTTCGCACCATTGACCCGGCCTGACTCCTGTACATGTGGCGATACACGCATCAATGAGCCCCGCTTTACGACTGGTTAGTGTGAATATATAGCCGGGAGGGAGGGAGGGAGGAACTGGGAGAGGTGTAGAGGTGTTGGGAGGAAGGGAGGAGAAGAAGGTGGGAGATGGGAGAGAGGAGAGGGGGAGGAGGTATGAGATAGGTGGAGGGAGAGAGGAGGTGAATGAGGAGAGAGGAGACACTGAGGGTGGAATCAACAAAACAAAACCACCATAGCCTCAGGGATGGACCGAGGGTTGGGGATGGCCCCTGAAAGGCTCTACCTGACAAGTTGGCTGATGTGAATGTTTAAATTTGTCGTGTGGTAAAAGAAAAAAACAAACAGAGCCTTGAGAGGCTCAACGTTGAAAGTACGAAGGAGAAATAGTCGAAAATGGTGGAAGAATATGACGGGCGAGCACTTGTTGCCCCTTTACCCTGGTGAAGTACCTACCTACCTGGAGTCTACCAGGAGGGTGTTCCGGGGGTCAACGCCCCCGCGGCCCAGTCCTTGACCAGGCATCCCGGTGGATCAAGGCCTGATCAACCAGGCTGTTACTGCTGGCCGCACGTAGTCCAACGTACGAACCACAGCCGTACGAATCCAGCGTACGAACCACTTTAGATATTTGTCCAGCTCCCTCCTGAAGGCAGCCAGGAGTCTGTTGGTAATTCCCAATAGAGGTGAACATCCAAATAAATCTGGGAAACGTGATACAGCAGATATCAAGGACTGCAGTTACCTGTTACAGTAATGATGAAGTTATTAGTCTCCACTTAGACACTAAATGATGAGAGGGTAATATAAAAGAAAGTAGATAGATCAATGATCAATAAGCAACTGGGAACGGGGGATTCGGAATATACCAGTGTAAGGTACCTTCAGTTCCAAGGTGTCTTGGAAGACGTTGTCTGGCTGTAATGAGACACGGCCAGTGAACCTGACGCTAACCTCTAAAACGGCTTTAAAACACCATTTATTTATGCAAAAAGCCGAAATTAGAATTAAAGTAGAAAAATATTTGTATATTTTTTAAGTAAATAGTGTTCAACTGTTTTTAGTATATTTGAAGTGTGTCGTTGGCGTCGCTTCATATGAAGAGAAGATCTGCAACTGGAAACTGTAATAGAGGAAAGAGGTGCAACTTTGTGGTCGGAGGTTACGTCAAACTTGGCTAGTTATTTATGATTAGGTCTGAGGTCTAGTGCACTGATATAACGAAGAGCTTTCTTCTGAGTTACGGTATATATGGAAGAAGGAAGCTTACCCAGGTGTGAGAGCAACGATCGAGGCAGGTGTGAGAACAACACTCTAGACAAGGGTGGGAACAGTACTGATATATTGGGATGATCATTAATAGATAAGAAAAGACTAAAGTGGAGAAGAGAGTCTTGTGCAGCACCGCAGTTGGTGGAGACGAGGCAGAAAATGAGCAATCTGCATAACGGAAATGGATCCATCACAGAGGAAGCTTCATATTATCTGTATTGAAAAGTGAAGGTTTGTAGCACCATCTCAGAAGATGTGGCAATATAGAGAGATATGGTGAAACATTTAGCGTAAATTCAGCGGCAAGTTGGCCAAGAAGTGTGGGAATGGGGAAGATAGAGGGAGAAGAAGACTCTTAGTATTAGCGATCATCGAGGGTAACAACCCAGGGTAACCCAAGAGAGGCAAGCAGTGTCACTTATTTTCGTTGAAGTCTTTAGGAGTCTCTTCCCCAGGATGCGACCCACAACAGCCGACTAACACACAGGTAGCTGTTTACTGCTAGGTGAACGCCTCGCCTCGCCTGTCGTGCGAAAGAACTGACAGGAAGATTGAGAGTAAGATGAGGAAGAAGACGTAAGAGTAGCAGTAACAGCCTCATTGATCAGGCCCTGATCCACCAGAAGGCCTGGTCATGGACCGAGCCGCGGGGGCGTTGATCCTCGTTATGCCCTCCAGGTAGACTCCAGGTAGACTCCAGGTAGACTCCAGGTAGACTCCAGGTAGGGAGAGGGAGGAAGAGTAGTCCTGGAAATGAAAGGTGAGAATAATGATGGCTACAACAACAACAACAATAATAGTTATACATTATAATAAACATAACATTATTTTATGGATACATTGTTGGTAAATTATATAAACATATGATAACCCAAAAACTAGACAGGATGCTTGTAGATTATTGCATGCAATGACAGACGAAGATGCTGACGGTACGAACAAGATGAATGAAGGAAAGTTGTTGATGGAAGGGAGTGGTGGAGAGGGTTGGTGGGAGAAGGGAGGGATGGAGAGGGTTAGAGGGAGAAGGGAGTGATGGAGAGGGTTAGTGGAAGGATAGGGAGGGAATCTGAGGGGAGGGAGGAAGAATGGGAGGGCGACCTTGAGACGGAGGACAAGCGAGCACTGAACCCAACCCAGCGGGACACCACCACCACTACTACCACCATCACTACCACCACCACTACTACCACCATCACTACCACCACTACTACTACCACCATCACTACCACCACCACTACTACCACCATCACTACCACCACTACTACTACCACCATCACTACCACCACTACCACCACCACTACTACCACCATCACTACCACCACTACCACCACCACATCACTACCACCATCACTCACCATCACTACCACCAACCATACTACCACCATCACTACCACCACTACCACCACCACTACTACCACCATCACTACCACCACTACCACCACCACTACTACCACCATCACTACCACCACTACCACCACCACTACTACCACCATCACTACCACCACTACCACCACCACTACTACCACCATCACTACCACCACTACCACCATCACTACCACCACTACCACCACTACCACCACCACCACTACCACCATCACTACCACCACTACCACCACCACCACCACCAAAACCACCACCATCATCATTACCACACCACCACCACCATCACTACCACCACTACCACCATCACTACCACCATCACCACCACCACTACCACCATCACTACCACCATCACCACCACCACTACCACCATCACCACCACTACTACCACCATCACTACCACCACTACCACCACCACTACCACCATCACTACCACCACTACCACCACCACCACCAAAACCACCACCATCATCATCATTACCACTACCACCACCATCACTACCATCACTACCACCATCACTACCACCATCACCACCACCACTACCACCATCACTACCACCATCACCACCACCACTACCACCATCACCACCACTACTACCACCATCACTACCACCACTACCACCACCACTACCACCATCACTACCACCACTACCACCACCACCACCAAAACCACCACCATCATCATCACTACCACTACCACCACCACCATCATCACTACCACCACCACCATCACTACCACCACTACCATCACTACCACCATCACTACCATCACCACCACCAACACTACCCCTCTATATGTTGATGGTTACGTCTGTCACTGTCCTCGCTGCTCAATTCCAGACCAAACTACCTGGTTGCTGACCTGATCAGTAAGGTTGTTTGTGCTAGAGTCTAAATGCTGATCAGGAATTATGTGCAAGAAACCGTCAAGTTTCCTCTTGAAGACAAGAGTCTCTGGTCATTTCACTCTACCACCACAACCTTTTATTTTCCTCCTCCTCCTCCTCCTCCTCAATTAATAATTGTAGAGTTAGAAGTTGAGGTAGTGGTGGTTATGGTAGTTACAGCGGTGTAAGGATATTTAGATCCAGGTATACATAAATACAGTTACACATATTATCATACATAGTAACATATGTGTAAATTATCTAGGATGAAGCAAAACAGCCAGACAAAGTGACTTATTTCCAGCAGCACCACAGTATCCAGAAGCAGAACTAGTGGTACCGAGAGGTAGGAACACAGGTACATACAGCTGTGTGGGTAGCCAGCTGTGGCATACCAAGACCAGCTACTGTACGAACAGTACCAATAAATAAAGGTGGTTGTTGCCTTTGTCTTCCATCAACTTCAATCTCAGGGGATCGATGAGTACACTAAGAGAGAACTCATTAAGTATTGAGGGACCACGACTCTTCAGCACTCTCCCTTAATGCATAAAATAAGATAAGTTTTTCTTGGGATTTTTAACCCCGGAGGGTTAGCCACCCAGGATAACCCAAGAAAGTCAGTGCGTCATCGAGGACTGTCTGTCTTATTTCCATTGTGGTCCTCAATCTTGTCCCCCAGGATGCGACCCACACCAGTCGACTAACACCCAGGTACCTATTTGCTGCTAGGTGAACATGACAACAGGTGTAAGGAAACACGTCGAAATGTTCCCACCCCGCCTGGAATCGAACCCGGGCCCTCCGTGTGTGAAGCGAGAGCTTTAGCCACCAGGCCACCGGGGCCCATTAGGGATCATCACCAAGAAACTCCTAGTGGTCTTCGAGAGGGAACTCGATAGATTCCTCAAAAGAGTTTGTAATCAACCGAATTGTGGTGCATGCATACGTTGGACTGCGGGCGTCGGGCAATAACAGCTTGATCAATCAGGCCAGCAACAAGAAGGCCTGGTCTAGGACCGGGCCGCGGGGCGGTAACCTCCGGAAGCGACTCCAGGTGAACTCCGCTACCGCCGCCGCCGTTATCACCTCCCTCACCCCCCTCCCTTCCTCCAACCTCTCGTACCGCCTCTTCTCCTTTAAGTTATCGAGAAACTAGACAAGTTTCTTGAGAAGGTGCCTGCTCAGCCGGGCTCTTATAGCTACGTGGGTTTGCGGGATGCAATAGTCTGACTGATCAGATAGCCACCATTGAAGTCTGGCTATTGGCCGGTCTGCTAGGTAGATTCCTCAAAATTGGTCAGTTTTGGCACAGGTGCTCGACATTACTATTACAGTCGAAACTATGTTTGCAGGTATATCAAAGGTAAAGATATAGCAGGTTATACCTGTGACTAGTTTCGAGGGTTCTTCTGCCCTCACAGTTCAGCCAGAGGCCAGTTATCCTTGTTGACCTCTTGATCAATCAAGCTGCTACTTTTAGCAGTCCGCAGGCCTACATAGTCATCACAGTCTGCAGCAACTGGTAGCCGATTGAAGAGTCTTGGTCCACAGAGGTTAACACAGAGTTCTCTAATTATGCCTATGGCGCCCCTGTTCTTCACTGGGTTTATGCTACACTTCTCCTCTATCTCACTCCAGTAAATGTTTGTTCTTCTTCGCTTCCAATAATGGTTGTGTTTACAATTCCTCCCATAGCTCTCACTCCATTAATAACTTCGTCTACACTTCCTCCTGTGATGAATACAATGCCGGATTTGTTAAGGGGACTCAAGAGTCTGATGAGTTATGATTAGGTGTTGAAAGCGAACAGTTTTGTATAGTAAAGGATGCAGAATTGAAACAAAGATGACCCAGTAAAATCTAACATTGTGACTCATTACCATTACGGTACTCAAGTGAGTGTGGAGCACCGTGTACGTGTACGTGTACGGCGCTACTGTGTGTATTTGTGTGTGTGTGTGTCTGTCTGTCTGTCTCTGTGTCAGAATAGGTAAAACTTGTGATTTTGGCTTAAATAACAACGCGCTTCTTGCCGAATAAGGCAAGCGAAAATTTGTGTATGCAATAATTTCGCAAAAATCATTCTGAACCTAACACACACACACACACAACACACACATAAACACACACACACGTGTGTATGTGTGTGTGTGTGTGTATGTGTGTGAGTGTACGGCTTCTGTGTGCTGGTGTGAATGGTATTCTTGTGTGTGGATCACTCTTGTAGGGCGCTGGTTGGAGGAGAAGTTTACCTCACTGTGTACAGTGTTTTGGCTGTGTATGCATGTTTGTCATGTACTCATTGAGAGCAGTGTAGCTTGTGTCTCTCTGCCTTGTATGTGTGTTGGGAGTGTATGCATGTGTGTACTACTCACCTGTGTATTTGCTTATATATGTCGTACCTGCATGTGTTCGTAAGGATCGCGTGATCTTTAAAGATTTCAATAATATTATCAATAGCAACATCATTTTTTGCTGTTGCTGTTAATAAAAATATAATAATAATAATAATAATAAGAAGAAGAAGAAGAAGAAAAAGAAGATGGAGGAGGAGGAAGAAGAGTAAAAGAAGACTGGTAATGATAATGATAGTTTTTGTATTGATCAACAATTACAACGTGTGCATGTGGTACAAGCTGGTGTGAATGTGGTACAAGCTGGTGTGATGATGGTACACTGGTGTGCACACTGATGGTACAAGCTGGTGTACACACTGATGGTACAAGCTGGTGTGCACACTGATGGTACAACCTGTGTCACACTGATGGTAAGCTGGTGTGCAACTGATGTCAAGTGTGTACATGATGGTACAAGCTGGTGTACACACTGATGTACAAGCTGGTGTAACACTGATGATACAAGATGGTGTCACACTGATGGTACAAGCTGGTGTCACACTGATGGTACAAGCTGAATGTACACTGATGATACAAGCTGGTGTACACACTGATGGGTACAAGCTGGTGTGCACACTGATGGTACAAGCTGGTGTACACTGATGGTACAAGCTGGTGTATACACTGATGGTACAAGCTGGTGTGCACACTGATGGTACAAGCTGGTGTACACTGATGTACAAGCTGGTGTGCACACTGATGGTACAAGCTGTGTCACACTGATGGTACAAGCTGGTGCACACTGATGGTACAAGCTGGTGTGCACACTGATGGTACAAGCTGGTGTCACACTGATGGTACAAGCTGTGTAACACTGATGGTACAAGCTGGTGTACACTGATGGTACAAGCTGTGTACACACTGATGGTACAAGCTGGTGTAACACTGATGGTACAAGCTGGTGTGCACACTGATGGTACAAGCTGGTGTGCACACTGATGGTACAAGCTGGTGTGCACACTGATGGTACAAGCTGGTGTACACACTGATGGTACAAGCTGGTGTGCACACTGATGGTACAAGCTGGTGTGCACACTGATGGTACAAGCTGGTGTAACACTGATGGTACAAGATGGTGTACACACTGATGGTACAAGCTGGTGTGCACACTGATGGTACAAGCTGGTGTGCACACTGATGGTACAAGCTGGTGTGCACACTGATGGTACAAGCTGTGTACACACTGATGGTACAAGCTGGTGTGCACACTGATGGTACAAGCTGTGTCACACTGATGGTACAAGCTGGTGTACACACTGATGGTACAAGCTGGTGTACACACTGATGGTACAAGCTGGTGTACACACTGATGGTACAAGCTGTGTCACACTGATGGTACAAGCTGGTGTACACACTGATGGTACAAGCTGGTGTCACACTGATGGTACAAGCTGGTGTGCACACTGATGGTACAAGCTGGTGTCACACTGATGGTACAAGCTGGTGTACACACTGATGGTACAAGCCTGGTGTACACACTGATGGTACAAGCTGGTGTACACACTGATGGTACAAGCTGGTGTACACACTGATGGTACAAGCTGGTGTACACACTGATGGTACAAGCTGGTGTACACACTGATGGTACAAGCTGGTGTACACACTGATGGTACAACCTGGTGTACACACTGATGGTACAAGCTGGTGTACACACTGATGGTACAAGCTGGTGTACACACTGATGGTACAAGCTGGTGTACACACTGATGGTACAACCTGGTGTACACACTGATGGTACAACCTGGTGTACACACTGATGGTACAAGCTGGTGTACACACTGATGGTACAAGCTGGTGTACACACTGATGGTACAAGCTGGTGTACACACTGATGGTACAAGCTGGTGTACACACTGATGGTACAAGCTGGTGTACACACTGATGGTACAAGCTGGTGTACACACTGATGGTACAAGCTGGTGTACACACTGATGGTACAAGCTGGTGTACACACTGATGGTACAAGCTGGTGTACACACTGATGGTACAAGCTGGTGTACACACTGATGGTACAACCTGGTGTACACACTGATGGTACAACCTGGTGTACACACTGATGGTACAACCTGGTGTACACACTGATGGTACAACCTGGTGTACACACTGATGGTACAAGCTGGTGTACACACTGATGGTACAACCTGGTGTACACACTGATGGTACAAGCTGGTGTACACACTGATGGTAAACTGGTGTACACTGATGGTACAAGCTGGTGTACACACTGATGGTACAAGCTGGTGTACACACTGATGGTACAAGCTGGTGTACACACTGATGGTACAAGCTGGTGTACACACTGATGGTACAACTGGTGTACACACTGATTGTACAAGCTGTGTACACACTGATGGTACAACCTGGTTACACACTGATGGTACAACCTGGTACACTGTGGTACAACCTGGATACTGATGTACAAGCTTGGTGTACACACTGATGGTACAACCTGGTGTACACACTGATGGTACAAGCTGGTGTACACACTGATGGTACAACCTGGTGTACACACTGATGGTACAAGCTGGTGTTACACACTGATGGTACAACCTGGTGTACACACTGATGGTACAAGTTGATGATGTACGATGGGATCCCATGAGGCGCCAGACTATAATGTTGATTTACCTCACAGATTTAAGCCTTCTACTAATTTGTGTTAATTATATGGGCGTGTGGGTGAGGTATATGTGTAATATCTCGTGATTTATATCCTGTTTGGCTTAATTATAATGTAGAGTGTGCTGGTGGTTATGGTTCGAACCTACGTACGTGTTGTGTGTGTGTGTGTGTGTGTGTGTGTGTGTGTGTGTGTGTTCGTGTGTGTGTGTGTGTCTGTACTCACCTAGTTGTGGTTGCAGGGGTCGATTCATAACTCCTGGCCCCGCCTCTTCACTGATTGCTACTAGGTCCTCTCTCTCCCTGCTCCATGAGCTTTATCAAACCTCGTCTTAAAACTATGTATGGTTCCTGCCTCCACTACGTCACTTTCTAGGCTATTCCACTTCCTGACAACTCTATGACTGAAGAAATACTTCCTAACATCCCTTTGACTCACCTGAGTCTTCAACTTCCAATTCTGACCCCTTGTTTCTGTGTTCCCTCTCTGGAACATCTTGTCTCTGTCCACCTTATCTATTCCTCGCAGTATTTTATATGTCGTTATCATGGCTTCCCTAACCCTCCTGTCCTCTAGTGTCGTCAGGCCGATTTCCTTAACCTTTCTTCGTAGGACAATCCCCTTAGCTCTGGGACTAGTCTTGTTGCAAACCTTTGCACTTTCTCTAATTTCTTGACGTGCTTGATCAGGTGTGGGTTCCAAAATGGTGCTGCATACTCCAGTATGGGCCTGACGTATATGGTGTACAGAGTCTTGAACGATTCCTTAATGAGGTATTGGAACGCTATTCTTAGGTTTGCCAGCCGCCCGTATGCTGCAGCAGTTATCTGATTGATGTGTGCCTTAGGAGATGTGCTCGGTATTATACTCACCCCAAGATCTTTTTCCTTGAGTGAGGTTTGCAGTCTTTGGCCACCAGACTATACTCTCTATGCGGTCTTCTTTGCCCTTCCCCGATCTTCATGACTTTACATTTGGCAGGGTTAAATTCAAGGAGCCAGTTACTGGACCAGGCTTGTAGCCTGTCCAGGTCTCTATGTAGTCCTGCCTGATCCTCGACTGATTTAATTCTTCTCATTAACTTCACATCATCTGTAAACAGGGACACTTCTGAATCTATCCCTTCAGTTATGTCATTCACATATACCAAAAACAGTTCAGGTCCTAGGACTGACCCCTGTGGAACCCCACTCGTCACAGGTGCTCACTCTGACACCTCGTCACGTACCATCACTCGTTGTTGCCTCCCTATCAGATATTCTCTTATCCATTGCAGTGCCTTTCCTGTTACGTGTGCCTGATCCTCTAGCTTTTGCATTAACCTCTTGTGAGGAACTGTGTCGAACGCCTTCTTGCAGTCCAAGAAAATGCAGTCTATCCACCCCTCTCTCTCGTGTCTTACTTCTGTTACCTTGTCATAAAACTCCAGTAGGTTTGTGACACAGAATTTTCCTTCCCTGAAACCGTGCTGGTTGTCGTTTATAAGCTTGTGTCTTTCTAGGTGCTCCACCACTCTCCTCCTGATGATCTTCTCCATGACTTTGCATACTATACACGTCAGTGACACATGTCTATAGTTAAATGCCTCGTGTCTGTCTCCTTTCTTAAAAATTGGGACTACATTTGCCATCTTCCACACCTCAAGTAGTTGCCCATTTTCAATGGATGTGTTGAAGATTTTTGTTAGTGGCACACACAACATCTCTGCTCCCTCTCTAAGGACCCACGGAGAAATGTTGTCATGTCCCACCGCTTTTGAGGTATCGAGTTCACATAGCAGCTTCTTCACCTCCTCCTCGGTTGTGTATTTCATCCAGCACTTGTTGGTATACCTCCCTATTCTGAATTCCTGGAGTCCTTCCTGTCTCCTCTGTAAATGTTGCAGGGGTCGAGACATAGCTCCTGGCCCCGCCTCTTCACTGGTCGCTACTAGGTCACTCTCCCTGCGCCATGAGCTTTATCATACCTCTTCTTAAAGCTATGAACGGATCCTGCCTCCACTACATCGCTTCCCAAACTATTCCACTTCCTGACCACTCTGTGACTGAAGAAATACTTCCTAACATCCCTGTGATTCATCTGAGTCTTCAACTTCCAACTGTGTCCCCTTGTTGCTGTGTCCCATCTCTGGAACATTCTGTCTCTGTGAACCTTGTCAATTCCTCTCAGTATTTTATATGTCGTTATCATGTCCCCCCTATCTCTCCTGTCCTCCAGTGTCGTCAGGTCGATTTCACTTAACCTCTCCTCGTAGGACATACCCCTTAGCTCCGGGACTAGTCTTGTTGCAAACCTTTGCACTTTCTCTAGTTTCTTTACGTGATTGGCTAGGTGTGGATTCCAAACTGGTGCTGCATATTCCAATATGGGCCTAACGTACACAGTGTACAGGGTCCTGAACGATTCCTTATTAAGATGTAGGAATGCTGTTCTTAGGTTTGGTAGGCGCCCGTATGCTGCAGCAGTTATTTGGTTGATGTGCGCCTCAGGAGATGTGCCTGGTGTTATACTCACCCCAAGATCTTCTTCCTTGAGTGAGGTTTGTAGTCTCTGGCCCCCCTAGACTGTACTCCGTCTGCGGTCTTCTTTGCCCTTCCCCAATCTTCATAACTTTGCACTTGGCGGGGTTGAACTCCAGGAGCCAATTGCTGGACCAGGCTTGCAGCCTGTCCAGATTCCTTTGTAGTTCTGTCTGGTCCTCGTCCGATTGAATTCTTCTCATCAACTTCACATCATCTGCAAACAGGGACACTTCGGAGTCTATTCCTTCCGTCATGTTGTGTGTGTGTGTGTGTGTGTGTGTGTGCGCACGTGTGTTTGTGTGTAATTTTTTATTTAGGTTTGTACGGGTTGACCTCCAGCTCCTGGCTCCGCCTCTTAACACTGACGTGATTTCGGTCCGTTGAATCAGTTTGTGGAGTCGATTTGTTGTGTACATGTCTGGTTGCCAGTCCACTTTATTTGACTGAACCAGGATTTTTGGGATATATAATTGTTTTCAGGAAACTTTTTGGTCTTTTAGGTGTCTAGATTGATAATCCAATGGCTGCCACTCTGTCGCCTTGCAAGAATTTGTAAAAGGCAAAATGGCTCCCCAAGAAGTCAGAGGTCACATGTGAATTCCTTATGGCACATATATTAGCATGAATGTTGAGTATCTTAATTAATGTGGTTCACATTTTGTATTTTTTTAGGTGAGAGGGATAGTTTTTTATGCTTTAATTATTTGACGAGTCAATGGGAATGTAAGGAGAGTACCTGTTTAATTCTGGTTACAAAATTATCAGTGAGGCCGAACAACAATCTGGACACTTTTTTTCAGTAAGAGTATTAACATTTCTTATTTATACTCCTCTTAGAAATGAAGTAGAGAAAGATATTAAAATGCTTCATCTTTTTTAAAGGTAATAACATCATTTTTTCTTGTTTTTAGCCAAAAGTGAATGAAGACCTCAGTGCTTTCTTAAGTGTATTAATTCATCAGAAAATCTCGTTATATCTGGAGCATCTGACTGCCAGTCAACACTGAGGAGACGACATCCACGAGGAACTACTGACGCTTTCAGGTGAAAATGAAATCATTACCATCAGATGCCAGTAAAGCTGTTTCTTTAAATACTGTATATCAGACTCATATAGTGTACAACACTGTACCCGCCGAAGCTGCTAACTGGGAAGAATTTCCCCCCAAATACAATAGCACTGCGTATTGTATTGAGATTCTAGGTGGGATCCTGAATAATGTCACTACATTTGATGGACTTATGCAGACTTAAATGACAGATCACAGAGAAGCAGGACAACTAAACACTGGCTAGAAAAACCTTACAAAACCAGATGATGTTAATTAAAGGAGAACAATAAGGAGACTCAACGAAATGATATCCTTCTTCGCTGTAAGTGCCATGCGTTATGCAGTATGATCTTATGACTGTCACAATGTATTGATCATGCTGAAGATCATTCACCTACCTTGTGAGCATAGTTTCTGGATATATATGCCCAGAAGGGGCAAATGTAGATGATGCTATAGAAGTGGGTAAAAAGCATATGCATGAGTGTGAGACAACCTAGGTTGAGGGAATCCCTCAGCCCTTGAGGTGTGTTCGTACAACGAAGGTGGACAAAAAGAGAGCCATGGCAGGCCCTACTGAACACCTTGAATCCGGATATTGATATACGCAAGGATTATGACGCTCATCAACTTTTATGATCTTATTGTAAAAAATATAATGAGCTATGGCCTAGCATTGGTTCTAACTTCATTATTTGATGAAAAAAAAAACAGCTTCTGTGGTCCAAAATGTTTTATATTATGACTAAGTTTCCAACTTTAATCTCTTCCAGTGACGTAGGAGTTAGTTCTTGCTGTTTTCTTTTATCATAGCGCTTTCTCGTAGTGCCAGTACCTGTCTAGAGTTTCGATGGAGGATGCAGAACCACCTGGTTCTGCATCCTCTAAGTAGTTTTGTTTATCTTTCTGAAGGCCTTCCTTATGTTAGGTAATCTATAATAAGTGGCTGTTGTCACTTTTGTGTGTAAATCAGGAGACGAGTTTAGCATGTTGTTGACTGTCAGGTTTATTAGATTTACAGGATGTGGTCTTTCACTCTCGCTTTCGTTTCTGGTCCTCGTCCTCTAGTTTAACCCCAGTTGGGGTTAAACTAGAGTAGCCATCTGAAAGAGGCAGGTGTGTGTACTCACCAATTTATTCACCTATTTGTGGTTGCAGGGTTCGATTCACAGTTCTTGGCCCAGCCTCTTCGCAGGTCGCCGGTGTATGTGTACTCACCTAATTGTGGTTTGCAGGGGTCGATTCACAGCTTCTGGTTCCGGCTCTTCGCTGGTCGCCGGTATGTGTGTATGTGTGTGTGTGTATGTGTGTCAGCGTGAAGACATGAGGGCACCAGAGGACCTGCCCCAGCCTGGCCATGAGGGCACCAGAGGACCTGCCCCAGCCTGGACATGAGGGCACCAGAGGACCTGCCCCAGCCTGGCCATGAAGCAGGGTTCTCACACCCTCCCACCACATGTCATTGACTCCGGACACACTGGATAAATGACCGAAATGTCAGGGAGTGGTCGTCTTCATTCATCAAAGACGCGTGTCATGAAACATTTTCGTGTTTCCCGAAGAACATAACTCCCCTTTACAAACGCTTATTAACTTGCGCATTCAGGGATACATACAAGAGGTACTCTGTTTGCTAAATTAGATTACGTTAGTTTAGTTTAGGTTCGTTGTGATTCCTCGTAATGTTTACAGATAGTCCAACAGTTATTGGTAGATGAAGACGTAACGCTTTCTGTGTCATTCACACTGTCGGTACAACAACACTGAGTTGCTCTACGACTGAGATGCAAGACTCGAAAAATAAAGTTTACGATTACGTAGAACCATTTGTCTTCGAGGCGTTTGTTGAGGAGTTGGCAGTGTTGTGGGACGCGACTGCAGGCGTTGAACCTGATGATGTCCTCACCTGCCCGTGAGAATGAACTCTCTCTCTCTCTCTCTCTCTCTCTCTCTCTCTCTCTCTCTCTCTCTCTTCTCTCTCTCTCTCTCTCTCTCTCTCTACCAGTTCTGTTCTCATTGTATGTTTTAATGTTGAGTGATATTTGCATGTGATGGTCTGTGTACAAAGTCAGTGGATCAAACTTTTGTCACTCTTGTCGAATATGATGAGTTTCACTACTGTCTCTCTCTCAACAGCTTTGATCAAACAGTGAGCTCTCTGTTTTATTTTAAGAATCCCCTTGTTTGGTACAATGTTTTCTGTAGCCTCCCTGCACTGTGTGGCTAGTAGGCCCTGCATTATATCCTGTTAATAAGACTCAGTATGCCGCTTATGGCATTTTATTGACAAGACGTTTCTCCCATCTGAGACTTTATCAGTTTTCGTGTGAAATTATACAAGTTCCTGGTGGAGAAAACGTCTTCTCAATTAATTGCCATAAACCGCACACTGTTTTATTAACATACTTGTAGGTATAAAATACCATCGAGATACATCCTGTATTACCTCGTGTAATGTCTCTCATTCAGTTTACCTTTAATACTGTACTACATTCAGAAAATCTTTCATCTCAGTCTCTTTCTTAAGTCTGGTCTCTTGTTTTTCCTCTCCCAGCTCTCCTCTCATCAGTTTCACTTCTATCAGATTATATATAAAGCTCGTCATTACATGGTTGCTGGTGCTCATATTCTATTTCTCTCTTATTTGCCTTGCTCGTAAAATTGTCCAGTACTAAAGTAGTTTTATTTTCCTGTGTGGTTCAGAGCTGTACTAGTGTGTTTCCGGGTGGCTGAAATCTTTTATTACTAGACGCTTTAGTCCTGATTGTTGTTTTTGTTACTTCCTCTGTGTTGAGGATCCTCGTAGTGGCCCTTGTTGTCCTCATAGTCCTGCTTCCGTCTTCTGTGTGTATGAGAGAGAGAGAGAGAGAGAGAGAGAGACAGACAGACAGACAGACAGACAGACAGACAGACAGACAGAGACAGAGAGAGACAGACAGACAGACAGAGCGAGAGAGAGAGACAGACAGACAGGGAGAGATTGGGACTTCTTTTGTCCCCCGCCTTGCCTTTCATTCGTCGTAACCTCACGTCTTGGTGTCGTTGCCTCCCTGTAATTAGTTCCTGGCCAGGAGCACCTGCGAGTGTGCTCCTGCTTACAAGTTACTGTGATAGGAAGTCTTCATATGGCAAAGTGAGGCTTCCCTCCCTTTTCTTTACTAAACTCCATTACCTTTTTTTCTTTCTTTAATTCTTCCTTTTCTTCTTCACCTCCTTGCCTTCTCCTTCATCTTGTCCTCTCTCTCCTTTCGTTTCATTCGTTTCCTTCTTCATCTCTTTTTTTTTTTACATCTTTCTTCCCCTTTTCCTTAAACTCTTCCTTCCTCCTTCAGCTCCTGCATCCCTCCTTCACTTCCTTCCTCTGCTGTTTTTTTCCTCCATCCCCTCCTCTTCCTCTACTTGTTTCTCCCCATCTTTCCTCTTTTCTCTCCATCTCCACTGCCAGCGTAAACTACCTCGAGGAGTGTAAACACAGCGCAGGAGGACCAGCACCCAGCCTCGCCTCCTTCACCTATATGGCAGTGACACTTCTCTCTCCACGCTCTCGTCGTTTCGTCTTCAAACATTTGAAATGTATCTCAGCGTTCAAAACAATCAGCGTATTGAGCTTGTGTAACTCCTTAGGTTAGAAAAACGTAGTCATATCCGGTTCAGAAGAAATCGAATTGACTCCTGCATCTCTGTAAGTCACGATTAGTTGCATCCGGTCCAGAAAAATCGCATTGATCCTTGCATCTGTGTAGGACGCATAAAACTGGTCACATCCGGTCCAGAGATCTCACACATCCGGTCCAGAGATCTCACTGACTCCTGCAGGTTAGATAAGATAAGGCTGGCTTCTCCATCCCTGTTGCAGGAAGTGGCATCTGTTTATTTGCCACTGTCAAGCAACAGACCGGGCCGCGGGGGCGTTGACCCCTGGAATTCTCTCCAGGTAGACTCCAGGTACTCACGATTTTTGTATCTTACAGTGAAGGACGCTGATGCTGAAGAAACATTATTATTATTATTATTATTATAAATCCGCGTGTTTCAATATATGCAAGGAGTGTGGAGGCTCGAGTGTGTCTTCAGTTCACGAAGGTGGGTTATAAAACTAACTGGTGATAAAGCTTGTAATGGTTAAGTTGCGTATTTCATCCTTGAACGTCCGCCATTTCAATAAACGGTAGTATTGTGTTTGGGTGTATGTTAACTGACAGAAACAGTGCGCTTAGTTCGTGTTTGGACACCCAGAATTATAGTGTTTGCATTTTGTTTTAACATACAGAAGTGTTGGAAATAAATGGTATAAAATAAATGGTATAAAATAATGTAGAGAGACTAGTGACGGGAAGGGTCTGGTGAGGATCTTGAAAGTTGATGGGTGAGAAGAGCCTACCAGGCATGGGCCCATGCCATCAACTTCAACATTCCTCACTTGACTCTTCACATCATAAAAATATATGCCCTCGGGGACTTCTTAAAACTAGGTGTGTGCCAAAGTGTTGATATCGGTTAAATTCGATGGTATCCTTATCGGTTAAAATTTGGTATCGTACCATCATTTCTTAAAACTAAGAATAATTTACGACATTCACGTTATGTTTTTTTTTAATCTTCCTAGATTATAAAATAATCAACATTTTTGACACCTTGTTTCAACTCTCGGCGAGTCTTGTGTGTGTGTATGTGTGTGTGTAGTGTGTGTGTGTGTGTGTGTGTGTGTGTGAGTGTGTGTGTGTGTGTGTTAAAGATACCAAGTGTTGCACAAAATATAAAATTAAGAATTTGTTGGAGATTTTAGTTTTCCACTAAAATTCAGATATTTTTGGTTTAAAAGTCATTAATTTAGACTAAAAAATGACTAATTTGATAGAAATGGGAAGCAATTAGGTTTTATCCGGGGTGGTACTGAATCTTGGAAGTGTTGTAAGAGTTTAGGAAGCAACGTGTGTTGTCGAGTGAGGCTCTGGGTAAGAACGGGAATTAAGATGCATTTGTTTGTTTACAGGTAGAGCAGCGAGTGGTGGGTGTACTTGCTGCAGCAGGCGTCGCTGAACACTGTGTGAGTACACTACTACCACCAAAGTGACTCTTTATACACTTCAGAAAGAACACAAAGGCACAATACCGTGACTGGAACAATACACAAATACCCCGCACATAGGAGAAGGTTATGACGACGTTTCGGTTAATGTGACTTGTCAAGGGTCCAAATCAGAGTGAAACTCCGTCACAAGCTTCGTGTGTGTGCTGATTATTTGTGTATGTACACTTCGTTTGTGTCATCTTAGCCTTGTATTAAGACGTCATAACTAACTGTCGAGCGTTATATGTTAGGGAGACAGGTTGTGGTAAACAGGTCCTGCATGCGAGGACAAGGTGATGCTTAGAATTAAAATAGCTTATTATGAGACAGAGTGATGCAAGTTGCAGCGGGATGCAGCATGGTGCCGTAACTGCGGGGCATGAAGCAGTGGGCTCTCTGCCACAAGTGTCCATCCCTTGCCATATATTGCTTGGTTTATAGGAATACCTGTCTGTGTTTACATATAAGTAGTTAACACAAGTACGGTTATGTCCTTGGTGTCTCATTGTTTGTTATGTAAATAATTAAAAATTCCAGTGGTTAACTTTGCATTACATAGCGGCTGCTGCCTCAGACTTAAGATGTCAGACTTAAGATGTCAGAGTGTGAAGTGCGAGAGGCGGAGAGTATAGGATGTGCATGTGTGCTTGTGTGGGATGGGAAGGGTAGGTGTCACACGTCATTTGGCAGGTATTAGCCACAACCCTTGTCACCATGGAGATGAACCTCATCCACACTGAATGAAAGGTTCAGTGATAGCGACGGTGTAGCGGTGGTGCGGTGGGAGGCTTGGTTTACGTCTGGGGGGGGAGACTTGGTTTACGTCTTGGGGGTGCAGGGTCGTTGACCCCACAAAACAGTCTCCAGGTAAATTTCGTGGAATTAGGAGAGTGCGTTCAATTTTGTTTTTATTCGGTTATGGACGCCACTTGTTCCCTGTTCATGTCTCTCTGGTATTTTATATTTCACCCTGTTATACACTCATCCACGCACTCTGGAATATACGCATGCATGCACACAAAGATAACACATAGGTGAGTACACACACAGCAAAGGTAAGAGGACATACATGGTAGCTAAAAGCACAGATTAGTCAGCTAGATTTTAGGAAATACTTCTTCAGTCTTGGCGTGGCAAACAAGTTCAATGAGTTTAATGAGGTGGTGGTGGAGGCTAATGAGGTGGTGTAGGAGGCTAATGAGGTGGTGTAGGAGGCTAATGAGGTGGTGTAGGAGGCTAATGAGGTGGTGGTGGAGGCTAATGAGGAGGTGGTGGAGGCTAATGAGGTGGTGTAGGAGGCTAATGAGGTGGTGTAGGAGGCTAATGAGGTGGTGTAGGAGGCTAATGAGGTGGTGGTGGAGGCTAATGAGGTGGTGTAGGAAGCTAATGAGGTGGTGTAGGAGGCTAATGAGGTGGTGGAGGCTAATGAGGTCGAGATACACTCCATACACGATTTCAAAAGTAGGAATGACAGAGTCCAAGAGATCAGGAACCAGTATATGCAAGCCAGATTTTAAGGTTAATTGACGGAGCCAGGAGCTGAGTTATGACCTTGACAAATAAAACTAGGTGAGTACATACACACACACAGCTGAACAGAGGATTCAAGGTGTTAACTGTGAAATCCGGGATAACACCGGAGGGGATGTTATCGTGCAGAATGTGTCATCTCGTTCTATATTAGTTCATGGGAAACCGGGAAACGTTGTCCCATTAAGGAAAGAAGTGCGTGTGTGACGAACGTCGTCACATGAAGTGTAACATACTCAACACACACCACAGAAGGTATACCGGGAAAAGTTACAATGAATCACAGACTGAGTGGAAGGAAGTAGTGATGGTCAGGGAGGCTATATCAGGATGGCCAGATATATGTCACTTTAAATGTTATAACTCTAACTATATATATATATATATATATATATATATATATATATATATATATATATATATATATATAATTATTTGGACCTGGAAAATCCTAGATCCCAAATCTGCACACACAAAACTCACCCATGATAATATACACTTGGAAAATTCTAGAGGGATTAGTACCAAACTTGCACACGAAAATCACTCCCTATGAAAGCAAAAGACTTTTTGGCAGACGATGCAACATTCCCCCAATGAAAAGCAGGGGTGCCACTACCACGATGAGAGACAACACAATAAGTGTCAGGGACCCAAGACTGTTCAACTACCTCACAGCATACATAAGGGGGATTACCAATAGACCCCTGGCTGTCTTAAGAAGGCACTGAACAGGCACCTAAAGACAGTACCTGACCAACCGGGTTGTTGTTCTTACGTCAGTTTGCGTGTGACCAGCAGTAACAGCCTGGTTGATCAGACCCTGCTCCACCACGAGGTCTGGTCTCAGAGTGAGCCGCAGGGGCGTTGACCCCCGAAACCCTCTCCAGGTAAACTCCCTATAATAAGAAAGAGGCACGGCAGACGGTGCAGAGTACTTCCAATAAAAAGTTGGGGTGCGCCTAATACACTGAAAGACAACACAATAAGTGTAAGGGGTTCAAGGCTGTTTAACAGCCTTTCACCATACATAAGGGAAATTACCAGTAGACCCATTACTGTCTTCAAGAGGGAACTGGATAAGTTCCTAAGGTCAATTCCTGATCAGCTCGGCTGTGATTTGTATGTTGGACTGCGTGCGGCCAGCAGTAGCAACCTGGTTGATCAAGCCTTGATCCACAAGAGGAAACTGGACAAGTATCTTCACCAGGTGCCAGATCAACCAGGCTGTGATGGATATGTGGGGCAGCGGGCCTCCAGCAGCAACAGCCTGGTTGATCAGGCAAGCACCAGACGAGGCTGACTCATGGCTGGGCTCCGAGAGTAGTGAAACTCTCGAAACTCTTCAAAGGTTCACCAGGATGATGGGTCTGGGACCGGGCAGCGGGGGCGTTGACCCCTCTCAACACTCCTGGTAGGAGAAGAGAAGAGAAGAGAGTGTTGGTTGAACTTTCTTCGTTTCTCATTTTCCACCATTGTTTTGTCACCTTCCCATGGTCCCGTGGCCAGGTACTTTCTCCCATCCCATCCTCCCAACCACACACCCTCCCAACCACACACCCTCCCAACCACACACCCTCCCAACCACACACCCTCCCAACCACACACCCTCCCAACCACACACCCTCCCAACCACACACCCTCCCAACCACACACCCTCCCAACCACACACCCTCCCAACCACACACCCTCCCAACCACACACCCACTCACCCACCCAGTCTCTATGAGCGCTCCACGTCCTCATCTCTACCGTCTCCACCGATTTTCCCTTTCCCCTCTTATCCCTCCCCCTCTTATCCAGTCCCCAGTTTTTCCATTGATAGCAACTCCAACTCTGCTAGAAGAAAGCTTAGCAGCTGCTGTAGCTACAGTACTGAACCCGCAGTGGAATACTTGACAATAGTCTTATCACCTTGCTGAAGTCTCTCACTTCAGGTTGACAGATCTCATTACTTGAAGCAAGTAACTCATCCTGTGTCATAATATATGACGGGAAATTTAACTTGTGTTCCCACAATGTAACTATCATAGCTTGCTTAAGTCTCAGTGACCATCGTAACACGCGTCCTCCACAGCCACTACAGCCATAGCCTCTAGTACAGATGTAGGGGAGAAGTCCTCCACAGCCATAGCCCCTAGTACAGATGTAGGGGAGAAGTCCTCCACAGCCATAGCCCCTAGTACAGATGTAGTAGAGGAGTCCTCTACCGGGGTAGACTCGTCTACAGCCATCACAGCCATAGCCTCTAGTACAGATATAGTAGGGGAGTCCTCTTCCAGGGAAAATGTTGACCCCATGTCATCAGATGGTGGTGTCTCGGGTTTGGCTGTGGTGGACTGTGGTGCAGATCTAGGATCTGCACACACTATTAATACATCCAGCACGAATTGTAACCAGCCAAAAACAAAATGGTGCAAATACTACGTTTGGGGCATCTGTAAAAACGGAATATCAGGGAAAACGAATGGGACATGCAACTTTGAGCATCCCAAAAACTGCCGCGACCTCCTGTTTAAAGAGGTCTCTCCTTGCAAATTCTTCCACCCTGAGATGTCATTCTTCAATCTTTGAAAAACAATGTTACAATACAAATTGCTCCGCATACCACCTAAAAGGAACCAGGAGGCACATACCCCATTCAACAAACCATAGTAGTTATGGTAGTTATGAAAACCCCAAACAAAGTGATTTTTTAGTGGAAAGAAACGAAGAAAGAAAATGGAAAGAAGTAACCAAATTAGTTCACCACCTTGGAGCCTTGTTAGACTGGAGGCACAGCCAGTGGCCCCTCCGGACTCACAACTACTGATGCCAACAATGAAATCCCCCCAACAAACATGCAACACAACCTCATTTATATTTGCTAATATACATGGCCTTAAGCCATACACCAACAACAAAATCCCTTTCATTAGTGGACTTCTAGGGGAGTCAGATGCACTGTTTGCAGCCTTCACAGAGACCCACGCAAAAGATTACTTTGATAGTGAAATATGGATACCTGGGTACAACCTTTTCAGATGCGACAGAAAGAACAAGCAACAAGGGGGGGTTGGCCTGTATGTCAGAGTCGCTCATTTGCACAGAGATACTGAACCACAAATGATGTAGTTGAAGTTCTGACAATAAAAATCGAGAACCAAAATCTAGTCATTGTACTTGTATATAAGCCACCAGATGCAACTTCCCAACAGTTCAAAGAACAACTATCAAAAATTGACTCCTGTCTGGAAAACCTTCCAGCCCCATCCCCAAACATCTTGCTGCTTGGTGACTTCAATCTTAGACATACAAAATGGAAGAATATAGCAAATAATGTTGTAGCAGAAATAATCCCTGGAGGCAGTTCAGATGAAAAGTCACACACACATGAGCTGCTGAATTTCTGCAACAAACACACCCTAAGTCAGCAGATAGTGGAGCCAACGAGACTAGAGAACACACTAGACCTTATTTTCACAAATAATGACGACCTGGTAAGAAACATAACAATATCAAAAACAACAAATTCTGATCACAATCTAATCGAAGTCCAGACTTACATGCACAGGAGTCCTGATCAGCAAAACGCATACCTTTACCAAATTCAACTTCAGCAACAAGAACATCAACTGGGATCTGGTAAACTATGCCCTAAATGAAACATGTTGGGAAGATATCTTAAATTACATGGACCCTAACCAGTGCCTTGAAAAGATCAACCTCCTGATAGCTGAAGTATGTTCAAGGCATATTCCTCTACGAAAAAAGAAGAGAAGAAGTAAACAGGAGAGAGAGAGAGAGACGCTCCCTATGCAGGAGAAGACGAAGAATCACTGAGTTCCTCAAGAATGCCGGACTATCTGATTCACGGAAGGAAGCGCTAACCAGGGAAGTGGAAAATATTGAGCTAAAATTAAAGGACTCATACAGGATCCAGGAGAGTCAAGAGGAGCTAAAAGCGATTAGTGAAATTGAAAGAAATTCGAAATATTTCTTTTCATATGCGAAAAACAAGGCAAAAACCACTTCTAGTATAGGGCCCCTGCTCAGACAAGACGGATCTTACACAGATGACAACAAAGAAATGAGTGAGATACTGTAATCTCAACATGACTCTGTGTTCAGCGAACCACTAATCCGTCTAAAGATAGACAATCCAAACAATTTTTTTCATGAATGAGCCTCAAAACGCTGCCAATGTATGCCAAATTTCTGACATAACCCTAACTCCTCTAGACTTT
The DNA here is from genome assembly GCA_009830355.1 of Cherax destructor. Taxonomy (NCBI): domain Eukaryota; kingdom Metazoa; phylum Arthropoda; class Malacostraca; order Decapoda; family Parastacidae; genus Cherax; species Cherax destructor. The sequence continues at coordinate 408,616 of WNWK01000008.1, forward strand.
GAGAAAGCCATCGACGACATGCCCATGCACTCAGCCCCAGGCCAAGACTCGTGGAACTCTGTGTTCATTAAGAACTGCAAGAAACCCCTCTCACGGGCCCTAAGTATACTATGGAGAAGGAGCTTAGACACAGGCGAGATTCCACAGTCACTAAAAACAACGGATATAGCCCCACTCCATAAAGGTGGCAGCAAAGCAGTAGCTAAGAACTATAGACCAATAGCCTTATCGTCCCATATCATAAAAATCTTTGAAAGAGTTCTAAGAAGCAGGATAGCAAACCACCTGGACTCCCAAAAATTGCACAACCCAGGACAACATGGTTTCAGAGCAGGTCGCTTCTGCCTCTCGTAACTTCTAGACCACTATGATATGGTCTTAGATGCTCTGGAAAACAAGCAGAATGCAGATGTAGTATACACAGATTTTGCAAAAGCCTTTGACAAGTGCGACCATGGTGTAATAGCACTTAATGCGTGCTAAAGGGATAACTGGCAAAGTAGGCAGATGGATTTTCAACTTCCTAACCAATCGAACACAAGAGTAGTGGTAAACAGGTTAAATCGGCTGCCATAGTGAAGAGCTCTGTCCCACAAGGCACAGTACTCGCACCTATCCTGTTCCTCATTCTCATATCAGACATAGACAGAGATGAAAACCATAGCACTATATTATCCTTTGCAGATGATACTAGGATCTGCATGAGAGTGTCATCCATTGAGGACACGGCAAATCTCCAAGAAGATATAAACCAAGTTTTCCAATGGGCAACAGAGAACAATATGATGTTCAATGAAGACAAATTCCAACTACTCCGTTATGGAAAACTGGAGGAAATAATAGCTAGGACTGAATATATTACAAACTCCAATCACACAATAGAGCGGAAAAGTAATGTGAAGGACCTGGGTGTGGTAATGTCCGAAGACCTCACCTTCAAGGACCACAACAATGCCACTATTACATCTGCCTTGAATGGATAATGAGAACATTCAAGACAAGAATGCCAAGCCAATGATGATCCTTTTTAAATCACTTGTTCTCTCTAGGCTGGAATACTGCTGTACATTAACATCCCCATTCAAGGCAGGTGAAATTGCAGATCTAGAGAATGTACAGAGAACCTTTACTGCACGTATAAGTTCCATCAAACACCTTATCTACTGGGAACGCCTGGAAACACTTGACTTATATTCACTGGAGCGCAGGCGAGAGAGATATATCATAATCTACACCTGGAAGATTCTGGAGGGACTGGTCCCTAATTTGCACACAGAAATCACTCCATACGAAAGCAAAAGACTTGGCAGACGGTGCAACGTACCCCCAGTGAAAAGTAGGGGCGCCACTGGTACACTAAGAGAAAACACAATAAGTTCCGGGGCCCAAGACTGTTCAACAGCCTCCCACCAACCATAAGGGGCATTACCAACAGACCTCTGGTTGTCTTCAAGAGGGAGCTGGACAGATACCTAAAGTCAGTGCCAGATCAGCCGGTCTGTGGTTCGTACGTTGGACAACGTGCAGTCAGCAGTAACAGCCTCGTTGATCAGGCCCTGATCACCGGGAGGCCTGGTCATAGGCCGGGCCGGGGGGACGTCGATCCTCGGAATGCCCTCCAGGTAGACTCCAGGTAGACAAACATGAAGTTTCCCCAGTGATGGGAAACACCAATTTTATCGACAAATTACAGTGAACATGTGTGTGTTTTGTGTAAGTCGGGTCAAAATTAGTGGCAAGAGAATTTTTTTTTTCACTTTGCTGGCATGAAGTTGCCAGTTCAAATATTAATCATTAATAAACCATGCACTCGCTTTATCTTCGATAGAACCTAATAAAAGACCAAACATTGTTAAAAACAACTAATATATATTTGTGAACAAAACAAAAATGTGGAAATCAGGATTAAGTGATGGTCAGATATATCATTTTTACTTCAGGCACCACACGAGGGTGCCAGGAATGACCCCAGGTCACATACAACCTCGGGTCTGCTGGTTTGCAAGGTCATCATCTGCCACATGAATTCCAAAAATCTCAACGTTAAGTCAAAGTTATATTACAAGGTGTGAGTACTTACGGAAGTCGTGTGTATTCACCTAATTGTAGTTGGAGGTGTCGAGTCTCCGAGAGAGAGAGAGAGTGCTCGTGCGCGCACGTGTGTATATATATAATACACACAATAAATATTGTGGTTGGGAGGTTACAATAGTGGGGAGAAGAGGGAGGTAATGACCCAGGTGTCGTGGGCTCACAGAGGATTGTAATTAGTCAGGTGTTTTGGGTGTTTTGAGCGGTCGAGCAGGGTAGAGGGGGAGAGACGAGGGGGAGGAGGTGTAGGCGAGCCAAGGGGGGTGGGGAGATGTAGGCGAGCCGAACAGCAGATGGGTGTAGGCGAGCCGAACAGCAGATGGGTGTAGGCGAGCCGAACAGCAGATGGGTGTAGGCGAGCCGAACAGCAGATGGGTGTAGGCGAGCCGAACATGAGGGTGGGTGAGCCGAAGGGAAGAGTAGGTGTTGGTAGTTCCCTTGGGTGGGTTGTGTTCTTCTTAAGAATAGTTGCTCCACTTAGAAATACTATATGTATTTTGTTTCATCCTGGAAACGTGAAGGAAACGTGTCACTGAAAGTGTTGTTTAAAACACGTGTGGTAATGGATACGTGAAGAAAACAGGTGTTGCTTCGGAAAGACACATCAAACAAATATAAGCAAGTGCAGTAATGTCGAATCTTAGACTTAATATGGAAGTGGGGTGTTACCAAGACACCTGGGCAGGGTACTGGGCAGGCTGCCAGTGTCTGTACTCTGGTTGGGCAGACAGTGGGTACTGGGCAGGCTGCCAGTGTCTGTACTCTGGTTGGGCAGACAGTGGGTACTGGGCAGGCTGCCAGTGTCTGTACTCTGGTTGGGCAGACAGTGGGTACTGGGCAAGCTGCCAGTGTCTGTACTCTGGTGGGGCAGACAGTGGGTACTGGGCAAGCTGCCAGTGTCTGTACTCTGGTGGGGCAGACAGTGGGTATTAGTTTAATACCAGGAAACCGATGAGACGTGGCAGCTTAGGTTAGGTAATGTTTGTCAGGAAACAGGACAAGTGTTTCCTGACGTGGGTCTTAGTCATGTGATGACCGCAGTCATGTGACCGAGGCCTTCCGCTGGCTTACCGGTCCATCCTTTTAAAAATTATGGTTATAATTATAGCCAATATAACCAGAGTAAAGAGACAGTGTCAAGAGACGTGAATGAATATAAGCTTGGAGATAACCAGGCATCATAGCGGGCCTGTTCATCCCTAACCAGTGTCATAGCGGGCTGGCCTGTTCAACCCTAACCAGTGTCAGAGTGGTAATGTTCAGCTACTGAGGCAAAACAAACTATACGACGGGGGGATAGAACCCGCGATCAGAGAGTCAGAGAACTCTAGACCGACGCTTTAGCCAGACGAAAGATGGAAATCTTGAGGCTTACTAGAGTAACTTTGATGATGTTGGCAGCTACTTCGTGTATTTTGTGGGTTGTCAGGAAAGAAGAATGGCGCAAGAGTAGGTCGGTGTTGATCGTCCTTTCGAGGTAAAATGGGCCAAGCGAAGGCCGACTGTAAAGCAGTGAGAAGGTCGCGGGCCGCCCTAGGAGGTGTTCTTGGCAGCGAGGTCTGAGAACACCAGCTTCCGGATGTTCTGAAGAGGATGCGTGTAAGGGCGAAAGTTTGACCCCGGTCACAAATACCTTGTCCACCCCTGGTGACCTCGGCGCCCGCCTCACACACCGGGGAAAGTCTAGCAGGGCAAGGGACTTGTGTGGGTGTGTTTTTTTTGAGGGTGGGCGGGCAGGGGGGACGGTAGTGGGCGGGCAGTGGCCGGTTGTGGGAAGCCAGTGGCTGATGGTCGGCGTGCATAGGCAAGAGATGCTTGTATGTGGGAGGGAGAGGTAGAGATGGGGGAGCCTTGTCTCAGTAATTTGTCTTATCTTCCCAACAACAGAGCTGAGGGAGAGATGAAAACATTTTCTGCCTCTATGTTCCTTGGGCTTTCTCTTCGCTTTTCTTCCTTTTCCAAAGAGTTCTCGGGCTCGTGAATGTTACTTTTTTTTTATATACTTTCTTTCGAAAACCTGCCCTTTCAGTTATAACAGATACTGTTGTTACTCTTACGGGAGACTGGGAAAACAACTAGTGGAAAGTATTGGGCAGGAGGGTGATTGTTTACTGTGATGGTCTGATATAGGGAGGTATGATGAGTCACCTGGTGGGGGGGGAGGAGTCACTGGGTGAGGTACGTGCGAGTTAATGCGCTACTGATTGAGTTTCAACATAACTTTGTTTGCCAAACTTACTAACTTACCGTGACGTGTCTGGGGTTTTTTTTCCCCTGGTATCACATGGCTAATCCCTAGTTTATATTCACATAGTAGCGTTTGGAAAGGTTGGTTGATAGCTCCAGTCCCCGTCTCTTAATAATGATTGACTTTTCTGGTTCCTGTTCTACAAGGTCCTGTAACTCCCGAAATGCTCTACATAATCAGTAGTTTTCCAATAGGTTTATAATTCAAGCCACTTATTTTTGTTAATTTTTTTTTAGGAAATAAAATTCATTTTCATGTCTCATTTTTCGTCATACTTGCTCTTGAAGCTGTGATGCTTCTCTCCATCATCTCTTCATCAACATGTACAACACCTGGGTATCTTTAGTCGAAGACGTTTCGCCAACCAGTTTTTTAATTCAATGTAGACAGTAGAAGACGAGACAATCAGACCCTCAGCCTTGCAGGACTGTACACACGAGACAATCAGACCCTCAGCCTTGCAGGACTGTACACACAAGACGAGACAATCAGACCCTCAGCCTTGCAGGACTGTACACACAAGATGAGACAATCAGACCCTCAGCCTTGCAGGACTGTACACACAAGATGAGACAATCAGACCTCAGCCTTGCAGGACTGTACACACAAGACGAGACAATCAGACCTCAGCCTTGCAGGACTGTACACACAAGACGAGACAATCAGACCCTCAGCCTTGCAGGACTGTACACACAAGACGAGACAATCAGACCCTCAGCCTTGCAGGACTGTACACACAAGACGAGACAATCAGACCCTCAGCCTTGCAGGACTGTACACACAAGACGGTGGAGGATGAATTAAAAAAAAAAAAGCTGGTTGGTGAAATGTTTTCAAATAACGATGCCAAGGTGTTGCACATGTCAAATTCCTCATCGTGTCAGCAGTGTATACCATTATTATAAATATGTGTTCTTATCCAGTTCGTTCCACTTGCTCAACCTGCGACTAAAGTGTTGGGACCTTGCAGTAAACTTTATTGTAACTTGTTATAACAAGAGTAATAATGCCAGTGAGGACACTATTCAAATTGCTTTAGTCTCTTTCTCACTTGAGTACTGTAAAGTGTTGATGGCACCGTTTAGCATTTAAATTACTGGGAACGCCTCAGAGTACTAAATATGTACTTGCTAGAGCGGAGGAGAGAGAGAGATACATGTTAATATATACGTGGAAAGTACTTGAGGGCCTGGATCCAAGTCTACACACTACCATAACAACATACTAGTGAGAGATATGCGGGAGAATGTAAAATAAACTCAGTGGAAAACATGGGTGCCGTGGCCACAATAAGGGAACACAGTAATCCTGAACAAACTGAATTTTCAGCTGCGAGGACAAGTTGCATATCTTTTCCCCACCAAGGCATCATCAAGGCTCTTCTTGACATATTGAAACTTTGGACAGTAAAAGTCGTAGATAATAATTTGGTTCAAATTCGGACGCAAATTCTCGATCATTTGCGGAAGTTACAGGACAAATTCCAACGATGCTTTTCAGAGGTGGGCAGTATAAGGGATGGGTTGCCATTCAACGGGAATCCATTCACAACAGATGTTAATAGTGTTCCAGAGGATCTGCAGAAGGAATTCTTGGATCTGAAAAAATGATTTGGCGTCTCACGACGTTTACCAGCAGTCGACCATGGAGAAATTTTGGGCCAGCATGACTGGGAGTTACCCAGATTTGTCAGAAAATATTGTCAGATTTCTTTTGCCATTTGCATCAGCTCATATGTGTGAAACTTGATTTTCGTGTTTGTTGCAAACTTAATCCAAACCAAAGAGTCAGCGTGCGGTGGGAAGCGTTATCGTTGTGCATCATCAGAAATGCCATTGGGCTGTCAGCAGTAACAGCATGGTTGACCGGCAAGTCCCCGACAAGCTGGCCCATGGCCGGGCTGCGGGAGTAGGAAAACTCTCGAAACTGGTCAAGAACATGAGAAAGAAGGAATACTGCAGTAGGCCTACTGGCCCATGCGAGGCAAGGTCCAAGTCTCCTACCGGCTTAAGCCACTGCCCCAACCTAGTCAGGTCAGGTCACATTCACTTAAGGAAGGAGCACGGCATCTGACCTAGTAGCACAAGCTAGTCAGGTCAAAGGTATATCAAACGTTTAACCGGGTTGCCCATGCATGTAGAGCTGATGTGTATCACCTAGAAAGTTAGCCCATATCTTGCGTGGCACTGTGCACTCATGTTGCACTGTGTGTCGTGTGAGGTGAATGGCTAATGACTCGGTAAGCCTTACACAGGAACACCCTGTGTACTCCCGGCCAGCCAGCCAGCTGGGTGTGGGGAGTGTAAAAGTTCGACTTCTTAAGGTCAACACAAGATGTGTTTCATCAGCCCCTTACTGTGTTCACCCATGTCTCTTGGCCCCTGGTGGGTACCCATATGGCGCTACATGGGTCAAGTTTACCTCTTTTAACAATAGTAGTAATAGTAATGACAGAACATGAAATAATAATAATAACAGTAATAGTAACTAGGGCTCTCGAGTATACCATGCCAGTATATATTTATTTCTCAAATCTGCAGATCATTTCCTGTACCCTCCTTTCCTCTCCTCATCCCCTCCCATCCTCTCCTCCTCCCCTCCTTTCCTCTCCTCCTCCCCTCCCTTCACCCCTTCATTCCTCACTTTCACTTGCGAGCCACACTGAGATTTATACGCTCGTGTTCCTCCCAGGATGCTCACCCCTCCCAGGGTGCTCACCCCTCCCAGGGTACTCTTGCTCCTTCCTGGGTGCTCTTGTCCCTCCCAGAATGCTCACCTCTCCCTGGGTGCTCCTGCTTCTCCCTGGGTGCTCCTGCTCCTCCCTGGGTGTTCCTGCTCCTCCCTGGGTGTTCCTGCTCCTCCCTGAGTGTTCCTGTCCTCCCTGGGTGTCCTGCTCCTCCCTGAGTGTTCCTGCTCCTCCCTGAGTGTTCCTGCTCCTCCCTGGGTGCTCCTGCTCCTCACTGGGTGCTCCTGCTCCTTCTTGGGTGCTCCTGCTTCTTCCTGGGTGTTCCTGCTTCTTCCTGGGTGTTCCTGCTCCTCCCTGAGTGCTCCTGCTCCTCCCTGGGTGCTCCTGCTCCTCCCTGGGTGTTCCTGCTCCTCCTGAGTGCTCCTGCTCCTCCCTGAGTGCTCCTGATCCTCTCTGGGTGTTCCTGCTCCTCCCTGAGTGCTCCTGCTCCTCACTGGGTGCTCCTGTCCTTCCTGGGTGCTCCTGCTCCTCCCTCCCTGGGTGTTCCTGCTTCTTCCTGGGTGTTCCTGCTCCTCCCTGGGTGCTCCCGCTCCTCCCTGGGTGCTCCTGCTCCTCCCTAGTGATTGTATCATGTTACTATCGTTGTGCACCATGTTTAATGTTACCTCAGGCTTCACCCATGGCTAACTTCCAGGTATGTGTGTTTATGCCATCTGCATACGTCAAAGCGTTCGGCACGGATGAGCTTGTACTCATCCCTGCCGATCACAGGGATGAGTACAAGCTCAGCAACTTTAGGGACTTATGCCATCACTACCAATTTGTTCCATTGGTACCGGAGACCCTGGGATCATTGGAGAAATGTGCAACACACTTCCTCAAAGAACTAGGTTCCAGGCTCATTGACACCACTAAGGACCCAAGGGCAACCACTTTCATGTTCCAGTGGCTCATTGTGGCCATCCAGAGGGGAAATGCCTGCTGCATTTTTAGCTCGCGTCCAGCTTCGGGAAAGATTCATACTCTTATTTGATACATTGTCCTATTGAATACATATTTGTGCCTTTTAAATAAATAATCTCTGACCATAAAAAAAAAGACAGACACACAGACACACACGGACACGCAGTGAAGAGGCGGGGCCAGGAGCTGAGTCTCGACCCCTGCAACCACAATTAAGTGAGTGCAATTAGGTGAGTATACACACACACATACACGAGGCACCCACTCAGTGGCCACTTAATTAGGTACACCCTTCTAGTACTGGGTAGGGTCCCCCCCACTTTGCCCCAGAATAGCCTGAATTCTTGGTGGTATGGATTCAGCAAGGTGCTGTAAACATTTCTTAGAAATTCTGGTTCATGTTGACATGATAGCATCACAAAGTTACTGCACATTTGATGCCTGTACAGGCTGCGAATCTCCCGTTCCACCATATCCCCCAAAGGTGTTCTTTGTGATTGAGGTCTGGTGAGTGTCAAGGGCAATAGCTGACACTGAACTCATTGTCATGTTCGTGGAACCACCTTAAGATGACATGTGCCTTGTGATGTGGTGCGTTATCCTGCTGGAAGTAGCCATGGGAAGATGGGTAGACTGTTGACAGTAAAGGAACGTACATAGTCAGGTAGGCTGTGACATTTACGATGCTCTGTTGGTATTATGAGGCATAATGTGTGCTAGAAAAACATTATACCCACACCAGTACACCAACATCACTAGTCTGAACTATTGACACAGGGCAGGTTGGATTCGTGGATTTAAGTTGTTTATGCCAAATTTTGACCCTACCGTCTGTATGTGGCAGCAGGAATCGCGATTCGTCAGACCAGGCGACGTTTTTCCAATCTTCAACTGTCCAGTTTGGGTGAGCCTGTGCCCACTGTAGCTTAAGTTTTCTGTTACTGTAACCCATTCATTTCAAGGTTAGATGCGTTGTGCGTTCAGAGATATTCTCTTCTTCATATCACTAATGTAATGCGTGGTTATTTGTGTTACTGTTGCTTTTCTGTCAGCTTGAACCAGACTGGTCATTCTCCTCTGATCTTCTTCACTTAAGGGGTTTTCGTCCACAGAACTGCCGTTCACTGTATATTTCGTTTTTTCACATCATTCTCTGTAAACTCTAGAAACTGTTGTGCGTGAAAACCCCAGATCAGCAGTTTCTGAGATATTCAACCCAGCCCGACTTTCACCAACAATGATTCCGCTTTCAAAGTCACTGAGATCACATTTATTCCCCATTCTGATGTTTGGTATAGCAACGCTCTTTTTGCCGAATAAGGCAAGCGAAAATTTGTGCATGCAATAATTTCGCAAAAATCATTCTGAACCTAGCAAAAAAAAAAATTAATTGTTTATTATTAAATTATTGTAAATTTATCTAAAATATATTATGTTGGATTAGGCTAAATTAAATTGCGCTTGTTATAATAAGGTTAGGTAAGTTTTCTAAGGTTCTTTTGGTTCAAAATTATTATTTTTTACATTAACATAAATGAAAAAATATATCTTTAAACATATAAGAGAAAATTTTAGAAAGGAGTTAATTTTAAATGAGTTCTTACTAATTGACCAGTTTTACCTATTCGGACGACATATATATATATATATATATATATATATATATATATATATATATATATATATATATATATATATATATATATATATATATATATATATATATATATATATATATATATATATATGCAAAACAATCGTGGACAGGCGATCCTAACAATGCAAAATAGGCCACTGGGGTGGAAATCTTTAGCTCAAGTACTTTCACACTTCTCAGTGAGTCGTCAGCTGTGCAATGTTGCAAAGGCAGCAACAGGAGAAATGAGTGGTAGTTTTTCAGAGTATGGTAGCGTGAGTGCCATTCGCCTGTATATATATATATATATATATATATATATATATATATATATATATATATATATATATATATATATATATATATATATATATATAATTATGTGGGTGTGTGGGGGGGGTGCGTGCGTGCGTTTGTAGGAATGAACCACCCCTAGAGGTAACTGGGGACCCACTGCCTCGAAGAGGTTTACCTGGAGAGAGTTCCGGGGGTCAACGCCCCGCGGCCCGGTCTGTGACCAGGCCGCATACATACATGAGGGGATTAGTTAGACGATGTAATTTTTAATAGAATATATATAAAACTTATTAAAAGTATGTAGTATATAGTGTGTTTAGAGGATTGTTGTGGCCTGGGTGTCTCGTGTGATGAGAGCAGCCACGTGGGCACACGTTAGTCTCTAGGCGAGGCTGGGGGAGAGGGCTTGGGATGGAGGGAGGCCAAGATAGAGAGCGAGAGGGATGGCGTTAGAGGAAGGAAAATGGCAGAGAGAGCGAGGGAGGGAAAGTGGCAGAGAGGGAGACAGGGAGGGAGGGATGCAGGGAAGGACATAGGGAGGGCAGAATACGTCTGTAGCCTGGAGCTAGAAAGCTGGGCCATTGGAGGTGAGGCCATGGCCACATCCCTCCCACTCTCCCCTCCACATTAGGAGAACCAAGCGTGAAATAACCACAGGAGAACAATGTCTCTATCTCTCGGTAGCACAGGAACGTACTGCTGACTGGCAATTTATAAAGAAATCATTCCTGTGATTCATCAATTAAGGTGAGGGATTATGGTAGGAACATCCCTGGTCCTTAATATTTAGAGCATTACATGGTGTGGGAATATAATGAGCACAGTCTTATGGTTTATATTTTATAACTTCTTTCGGCAGTGTCATTATACCGAACATTCTAGAGAGCTTTTAAAGCAGATTATTCAAATAGGCAAGAATGGTTGGTTGTGATTAGTATGTTAAACTATAGGATTTCCTTTTAGAACTGTAGTTCTAAACGGTCTTTGTTTACATGCGTTACACCTGTTGACTTACGACCCACAACCCGGCATGTCAGGCACTGACTCTATATGTCCAGTTCCCGCTTGAAGACATCCAGGGGTGTATTTGTAATCCCTTATGTATGATGGGAGGTTGTTGAACAGCCTCTGACACTAATTGTGTTTCCTCTCAGTGTAATCACGGCACCCTTGCTTTTCAATGGGGATGATGTTGCACCGTCTTCCGAGTCTTGTGCTTTCATATGGAGTGATTTCTTTGCGCAGATTTGGGACCAGTCCTTCTAGAATTTTCAAGGTGTAAATTATGATGTACCTTTCTCGCCTGCGCTCCAGTGAGTATAGGTAAAGGGACTTAAAACGTTTCCGGTAATTGAGGTGCTGTACTGAACTTATACGAGCAGTGAAGGTCCTCTGTACAGTCTCCAGATCTGTAATTTCGCAGCAGCTGGTGTTATCTTAGTGACTTGCAGCTATTGTTATATTAATGACCTGCAGCTAGTGTTATCTTAGTGACCTGCAGCTAGTGTTATATTAATGACCTTCTGCTAGTGTTATATTAATGACCTGCTGCTTGTGTTATCTTAGTGACCTGCAGTTAGTGTTATATTAATGACCTGCTTCTAGTGTTATCTTAGTGACCTACAGTTATTGTTATCTTTGTGATCTTAGTAACCTGCTTCACCCTGCCTTGCCTCAGTAACTGTCCACAGGTTTTCCTTGCGTGTTTTGTCATGTAATTGTTGTGTCTATACAGACATCCTTCCTTCTGCCTCATTCCTCCTCACTTTTCCTTCATTCCTCCTTACTCCTCGCTCATTCCTTCTCATTTCTTGCTCATTCCTCTTAACCTCTCCCGTATTTTTTGCTACGTCCCATTCCCACTCCCCTCCCTTCCGTCTGTCCTCTTCCCGTCCTCAGTCTTTATTCCCTCATTCCGTCCTCCTCGTCCTCGTCTTCTCTCTCTCTCTCTCTCTCTCTCTCTCTCTCTCTCTCTCTCTCTCTCTCTCTCTCTCTCTCAGTACAGATTGATGAGGTTCTAATTAAGGATTAACATCAAGTCAGTGTGTCGAGGAAAACATTCATCTCGTAGCATCATAATCAACCAGTAGTGTGGGCGGCTTCAACCGCCGTATTTGTTGACTCAAATATGAAAAGTTGGTCAAAAGTCGTAAGTTTACCTACTTCCTATTATGGTCAAAACTTCAAATAAATTTCACTATATTTGACTTCATTTGTACCCACCACAACATTGTCTGCGAGAGTCACGCTTGTTGTTATTTATTATTATTATTATTATTATTATTATTATTATTATTATTATTATTATTATTATTATTATTATTATTATTATTGCACAAATAACCAGCGCGTAGGAAACGCGACTTTTGGTCTGACTTGGGCCATTTATGTATTTTCATTCTTTATTATTATTATTATTATTATTAGTAGTAGTAGTAGTAGTAGTAGTAGTAGTAGTAGTAGCAGCAGTATTAGTAATAGTACTATAGTAGTAGTAAATTCATGGGGAAGCTCTAAACCCGCAGAAGTCGTACAATGCCTTGAAAAGAGGATGTAATCAGGTTTGATCTCTGGAAGGGTAGCTCCAATTCCTTGGATTAAGAGCCCTTTACTAGCATGAAGGCACTTGCCTTGAAGTGCCCCGTTAGCGAGGCCTCGCTCCGGCCTTCCTCTGGCATCTCTGGCATATACACTGAACAGTTAAAAGCAAACTGTGGTTATGTACGTCTTGCTGGCCAGAATGAACCAACTTGTTTTTCAGTGTTTTCAACTTACACGACCTTGCTCTTGTTTTGTGACCTTACACTGGAGTGTATCATCGCCTTCATCCATTTTTTTGTGACCTTACTCTGCAGTATGTCTCCACCAGACCTTATTCTGCAGTCTTTTATCACGAGACTTGTGTTTTCTAACCTTACTGTACAGTATATCGCCGCCTTCATAGTGTTTTGTTATTTTACACTGGAGTATATCCTTTTTTGTGACTTGAAGCTGCGGTATATCGTCGCCCTGCCTATGTTCAGTAATAGTACTCGAAGTGTATCGTCACCTTGATAGTGTTTATAATTCTACACTAAATTATATAGTCATTCTCTCTTAGACTTCCAGGTTTGAACCTGTAAGATCAGGCGGTTCCAGAGCACTTAAATATTTTTGTCATGCTCACAGTTAGCCTCACCTGTCACGTCACTAAGTTTTGAAATACCTAGAATGAGGAATACCATGAAGTGTTGAACACTTACTGGCAGGTCTGCCCCAACCAGAGTGGTATCATTCATTTCTGGTCTCACCACTCCTCAAATTCATGAGTGGGAATGTATTAGGTGTGAGTAGGACCTACCTAATATGGGTGTAAGATTAGTACCCCCAATTGCAGACTCATTGCAACTCACTATTCCTGGCTACTCTTGTACGTCTATCGCCCAGCAAGTCAACAAGCACTGCACACCACGTCGGTATGTACGTCACTTATCATTAAATACGTCTTCGAGCGTGTGTTTAGTCGTACATGGGTAAAGTTGACTCTCCTGGTGGCTGTAACCAAGATGTCTTCTACGTAACGAAGCTGTGATGTTTGATGCTTAGAAACCTTTACTTCTGTATTTTCTCCCTGTTTATCTTTACATTTCTACTATTTCTGCTGTTTTATCATTACCTAATGATTCTGAATGTATTTCATTTCCTTCGCCTTCCTTGTTATTAACTAAACCTTCATTCCACTTGAAAGTCATTACGTATTTTCAAAATCCATGGCTTCATAATCTTGATAACTTTTACCGCCTAAATCTATACCATAATTCTTTTTTTTTCATAGACACCCGTACCTCTAACTTGTTTTTCAGTTTAAAGTGTCCAACAATCTAATGAATAAGACTCACAAAATCGTAATAACACAATTGGAAACAAACCACGGAACGGGTGGTGTTTGAACCCGTGACCCGGAGTTTTATGACACCGCGGGTTCAAATCCCACCCGTTCCGTGGTTTGTTTTAATGAAGAAGACACATGTGCAACACCTGAATATCTTTATTGTGGAGACGTTTCGCCCACCAGTGACTTTTCCAATATGCTTAGGAGACAGTGGGAGACATGTATCTTATAATTCAACTTGTTATTATATACCAGTAATGTAATATACAACAAGCACATAACTGAGGCCGCGTATAGTGACCTGAGAGAGTGGAAACTGGACGAGCACTGCGGTAGTTAACACTAGAAGATACCAAAGATACTACACCAACCTGTAGATTACCTACAACAACACTCCCCTCGACCGAACTATCCACTAGTAGTATATTCACTAAAAAGTGCTGAATAATTGTGGGGGTCACGTTGAAGTACTGAATCGATTCCAGTACGCAACCCTAAGATGACCCTTTGACCCTGCTCATGTTTCTGTAGATGCTTGCCTCTCCCAGTACATTATCATCTGCTGCAATCTTGAACCACACGTGACTTGACCTGACCTGGATGTACATGTGTGTGTGTGCGTATGTGTGTACTCACCTATGTGTGTGTGTAGGGGGAGGGGGTTAGTATCATGACCTTAGCTTTCTCCTCCTCACCTCCCACTGCCTTGACCTGGCATGGCTTTCTCTCACTAGTCATGTTCACTCACGACCTGATGACGATTCAGGATGGAGCGAAACATCGTCCAGTTATCCTCAATTTGTGGGTTAGTTGTGATTTATTCCAGCCACGGTGTTTAATTAATTGTGACTTGTTCCAACCACGGAGATGAGGGTTAGTTGTGAATTATTGCAGCTACGGTGTTGTGGGTTGTGAATTATTTGATCCATAGTGGTTGGAACAATTCACAATTGTTCCAACTGTGTTGTGGATTGTGACTTATTCTTCCTCGTCCAATTAGACGAAGAGACGGTGGAGCTCTCTGGTAGACAGTCTCTGAGAGTGACAGTGACTGGGTGGAATGTGGGGGGCAGGGGTATTATAATAGGTCTGGAGTCTTGTATTGTGTCTGTGGGGCTGTTTTGTACACCTCACTCGAAAAAATATATATTCCATTTACTGGAAATTTAAACGGTTATTCGGAGGTCATGTCCGTGGGTGAGTGCATGTCCGTTCTAGCATAGATCTGTGGGTGCGTGAGTCTGTGCGTCAGCATGCATGAGCTTGTGTATACATTAATAGACCTGTGCGTAAGGCTCTGTGCACCTGTTTGGGATGGCATGCATGCGTAAGCCTGTGTTCATGGTAACGTGTGTAAATGAGTGAGGTTGTTTGCGCGCGTATACGTGTGTACGCATGTGCACTTGCATGAGCACATGTGTTTATCCCTAGGGTATAAACTATAGAGCATCAAAATAATATCTGTCGCAGTAATGATCTAATACACTCAGTGGACATGTTCAAGTCTTCATATCAAAGGATGTTGTGCCGAACATGTTCACCTCTCAGCAATGTGGAAATAGAATTTGATTTTAAAGATAAATATTTTTTCAATGTCGGGAAAAAACGTTTCAACGTGAACATTGTAAATGTCCTCTTTAAAAGCGGATTTAGTTGATTTAAGCTCCGTTACAAAGAGAAAGTTCAGAGAAATTTTGTGATCTTTATTCTCATTTTAAGTAAAATTATAATTTAAATTTATAACCAAGCATACCATTCATAACCACAAATTTAAAAATGAAAATTAAGCGTTTCGGTCGTTCGGTCGTAGACTATTATCAAGTCGAGAGTAAGAAAGAAAACGGGAGACAACCACGACAGACCCAAGTATCATCTAGTTTCCATTTCTAGTTAATTTTGAATTATTTCGGATAATGTATTGTGACGTTTTATTTGATGTGTGTGTGTGTGTTTTGGTTAACATCTTGGGTGTTTACGTCCTTCCCTCATACGTCATGACGATGCTGTGAACCAGGCTGGAGAAACCGGGATGGGGGGGACTGCTCCAGCTAGGGGAGAAATCAGGTCATTCACCTTTGTTTATGTTCCTCTCTCCTCATGCTTCAGTAAGACCAATGCTGAAGAAAGTTTGGAGGATTTCTGTGAAAGGGTGTAAATGGGTTTGTTTTAACATATTTCGCTCTTTCTCTTTCTCAGGGTTTTAAAAGGTTTGGTTTAGGGTACTTAACTTTATTTTCAAGCTAAGACCTATTATCTTCATCGTCATTCTCTCTCTCTCTTTCTCTCTCTCTCTCTCTCTCTCTCTCTCTCTCTCTCTCTCTCTCTCTCTCTCTCTCTCTCTCTCTCTCTCATGATTAAGTTCCTGGATATTTTTTTTCGTGGCTATGGTGGTGAAAGTGTTTTTAATTAAGCTTTAGCCTCTTAAAAGCATGTTTTGCTAAACTCTTCAGGTATGTCTGGGATATACCAGGTGGACCTTCACTGTTATGACGGCTGGTGTTGAGTGTCAGTTGTAGACGACACAAGTCTGCATACAAGTGGCTTAAATAGCAGTTACTACTACCTACATGGAAACCATTTGTACCTTCTTTGGTGACATCGATGTAGTCGTGGTCTTTTAATTCTAATGGCACTGGTTCAGTTCCTAGTACTCCTAACGAGACAGAGAGAGAGAGAGAGAGAGAGAGGGAATATATGCTAAGGCAAACTCATCTTAATCTTCGTACAGAAGCCCTCCAAACTTTCTTCAGTATTGGTGAGCACGCCACTAAATGGAACATAAAAACTGGAACTGACCTCCAAATGAACCAGATACACCATCTATGTCAAGTGAGACAAAAGCGACACTTGCCTGCACCATGGGAAACTACCCTGTTGTAAATCACCATCTCTAACGCTTCGCCAAAGAAATCTTATTAAATCGCTACCAGAATTTCTTCTTGAAGCCAAGCACGTTGCCTTAAGTTGTATTGATGTTTTAGCCACACAGCAGTCCCCCACATGCACCATGGCGACCCTCCCTCACACGCTGCTCTCTTCATTCAAACATTTTTGGCTGGAGTAATATTTCTGTGATAGCACACCCTCCGTATTAACCTGACCTTGATTCCATGTGATCGTTTGCAAACTATTCTTTATATATATACAGCATTTAAATTATTGGGAACTCTTGAAGTCGTAAATATGTACTCACTGGAGCGGAGTAGAGAGAAATACATGATAATATATACCTGGAAAATACTTGAGAGCCTTGTCCTAAATCTGCACACTGCCATAACGTACTGGAATGAGATATGGGAGGAAGTGCAAAATAAACCCAGTGACAAGCAGGGTCGAAATGTGCACAATAAAGGAACACTATCAACGTCCGTGGCCTTAGACTATTCAACATCTTACCGTAAGATTTCGGAAACACTGCTGGGACAAGTGTAGAAGTCTTCAAGAGGAAACTGGACAAGTATCTTCACCAGGTGCTAGATCAACCAGGCTGTGATGGATATGTAGGTCAGCGGGCCACCAACAGCAACAGCCTGGTTGACAAGGCAAGCACAAGACGAGCCTGGCTCAAGACCGGGCAACTATAGTTTTGGTAAACAAGATGAGACTAAATTAATTGTTGCAGTAATCCCTCTCTTACCTTCCTGTCTCTTCTCCATCCGCCACCTTCCCTTCCCTCGGCTCCTCCCTACCTTACCCTTCCTAGCCCTGCATTCCCTCCGCCTCTATTTCTTTATTTTCATCCCCCCTTAAAGGCCTCCTTCCTGCCTCCTCATCCCCCGTGTTCTTCATTACTCCCCCCCTCCTTTCTATGGCCCTCCATTCCTCCCCTCTTCCTTTCGCCTCTCCTCCCTCCCTCCGCCCATCCTTCGGTCTCTCCTGCCTCCCCTGTCCGTTAATCCCTCCCTTCCCATCCCTCCCTACCAATCCTATTGTGAAGGTTTTACTTTCGTTTTAGCCATCCATCCAACTTGCAGCAGATTTTCCACGTTTATTTCAAAATTGTATATATGGAAGCCTACTCGACTAGTGCGTCCCACGGGGGTTCTGACCACATCTTATTTTTATATTATTGTGAACTCTTTTGAGCTTATAAGAGGAGAGAAAATAAATTAGTCCTACTGGTCCCTGGTAGGCTGGTTTAACTCACACCATGCAGAGGGTATGCACACAAAAATTAAAGGACAGTTTCCGGATTAACTGATGAAGGCTGAAGGCTCCCACCACTCCATGAGCTGAATGGCCCTTACGGTTTTTCTACTTCACATGAAGTAAATAAATGTGTAAATCTGAGTATATTTGCCTTGTATACACGTATACACGTTTGCTTTATTATTATTATTATTATTATTGTTGTTGTTGTTGTTGTATTCATAGCGCTAAATGTGAATCCACGTGTCGACTAAATGATAATTTGTTTGTAAACTGAGTGAAATTAGAACGAACGAGAGTAAACTGGACTGATACGTGGGTGGAAATTGTTATTTCGAGTTGAACCTGAATATTACAGACCGGTAAAAACCTTTGGTGAATTAATAGTCCCTGGTGGAGGTTACCTGGAGTCACTTCCGAAAGTCATCGCCCCCACGACCAGATCCAAGACCAGGACGAAACGTCTTAAAAATAAAATGTCATAAACCACATATTTGTGTCTTATTCACATACGTGTCAGTATATTCTATCATTAATATACACAGTATACCTTTTGTAGTGCCTCATGTTTCTTACGTTCTTCGGAGAGTGTAAGTAGTAAGTAAGTAGTCAGTAGGACTACCTCAGTGCTCCTCTCCTCTTGTGTTTTGTGTAGCAAGTCATCACATTTTTGTATATTATTAATTGTTATTCTTAATAGTTGTTTCCAGTGAATTATTATATTTATGTTGAGTGGTAAACTCACGTGGATCTTTGAGCGCAAGGAGTGGAGGCTCCATCCTCCGTCTGCTAATCGCGAGGACGTTGGTAGAACTGCTACGTTGTATCTGTAAGTTGGCACTTGGCACTTTGACACGTATGCACTGGTCAAGACATTAATTATGGAAATGCTTCGCCGCGAGTGACTTCTTTTAGTCAGGGCTGAAGAAGCAACTCATGGCGTTTCCTTATTTTACGTCTTAAGACGTCAGTGCATATACTTTGTCTTTTACGTACATCGCAAGGACGTGCTACTGTCGCAGTCACCCAGGCAATAATTTATAGTCTATGATAAACACACAATAGTAAGTGCGAACCTTATTCATACAACTTTTCTGAATAGTTTCGAGTTACTGCTGTTCTGCTGTGTGTCTGTCGTCTACAACCTATTGGTATTAATATGCCATCTATTGAATAATTTATTCATTTATTAATCTTATTCTTTTGAGATGCTTGGGCATGTGGTGCACTAGATTTATTCAAGTGTTAACTTTCGTATTTATTTGTGTTTTGTGTATATCCGCTGGACGGGATAAGAATGTCGGGTGTTCACGTGGAAGAACACACGCAAGGATACCTTTTTAAGTATTTCCCCCTACAAGGGTAAGTCATGGCTAGTGCCATACTTGTCAGCTGTTTCAGCCACGGTAGTGTAACTTTCATTATTCATATTTTTCGGTCTTTTATTTTTTGGCCGAGTAGCATTAGGAAGCAGCATTAGAGAACTGATTTCTCGAGGTTGTGTTGACCGCCTCGTTGTTTCGTAGGTACATTTAACCCTTGGTCCATTTTTATCATTGTTGCTAAGTTTCTACAGAATGTCTGAGGGAAGCAATGAGAGTTAAGTATGGATAAATTACTCATAGGGAGATACTAAGGGTAGTGTGTGTGTGTGTGTGTGTGTGTGTGTGTGTGTGTGTGTGTGTGTGTGTGTGTGTGTGTGTGTGTGTGTGTATCCTTGGTTTCCTCAACGCTCGCTCCCCCGTTCCCATTCGTGGTAGGCCATGGCATAGAACACATTCTCAGCGTGGTTCCTTGTACTCATTCTTCTCTCTTGTTGCTGCTGCCCTATTGAGGATTCCTCCGACGGCTATTAATTATCGCAAGATATTTCAGGCTATAGTTATTATGCGCACTTCATTGAATATGCAAAGCAAAGTTATGATTTAGAGTTTAGATATGGAGCCAGATTTCTTGAGCTATATGGCAACCATGTCGCCGTCGAAGGCTGGGGTCGCTCGTGGCTGTTGCCATATTAACAGCAAAAATGTAATTTCGACAACTGTCTTTCAACAAATTCCTTAGTTTTATTTTAAGTGATACAATGATATAATGTGTTAATCGAAAAGAAAAAAAATATCCGAAATAACAAAGGAACAGTCACCCCGAGTGTGAAAATGTACCAACTGGCAACTGTTTGCTGCTCAGCCTCCAGCGAGTCATTTCGAGTCTAGGTTTGCAGTTCACACGTGACGGTGCTGGGGGGTGGACGTTACACTACTGCACTCTCCCACCACAAGGCTCTTTGCACCAGTTGGATGTACACCAAGCTTGAAAATGTTTTACAAGTGTGGTGTTTATTGTTTCTTGTAGAGCTTCATAAGTAGAATCAAATAACATACTGTGCACAGAACGGTAATATCACTTAAATTCTACGAAGCATTGATAAAATTTCGACCCCATGGTGTGTTTTGGCTTGTATTGAATTTCACTGTGACCCGCGTTGAAGGTTAGTGCACTGGGGTGGATAACGTCTTTTGGGAACAGTGAAACGTGTTCCTCATTACAAGAGTTTATGAATGAGTTCCATCGACGTGCGGCAGTCTTTGTGGATTACACAAGTAACGGCACCTTATTGGAGTTTATGTACAATCTTGTGCTACCAGTAGTCATGGAGGTCAGTAAAAGTTGTTTCAGATATGATTGAAATGACAGCCAAAGGTCCCCCAGGAGCATAAAGTAAGCTGCTCCACCATTAAGTGCATTGTGAAAGCTTTGTTGAAGTGCAGCAAAGTTGCAGCTTGAGAGGAAAGGAAAGCTTGTATATATAAAAAAGTCTCCAGGAAAAGCTCTCGTAAAGGCAAACTCTTGCCTTCACCCTTTGGAAATTGAGTGCGCCCACGGGTGTGCAGTTGAGTGCATGAGTGCGTCACCCATCGTAGAGGAAATAGATATTAGTGGTTCGGGAGCTTATATCTCGTCCAAGATCGTGGAGTCGAGCTTGAGAAAGTTGCTTGGGCGCGCGTCTGGCCGCACACCGCCCGGCCGCGGCGACCTGGCCTCTACCAACACGGCAGACACACGCAAGGTCAGTACTCCCGCCACGGTCACCAAAGGTCACTCCATAGTCTCACTCAAGCGCTCGCAATAGTTCCTGAAAGTCTTTACAAACATTCTGTTTTTCATTGTTTATAAATCTGTCGCACACGCAAGGTCGGTACACCCTGCCGCGGTCACTAAAGGTCACTTCTTACTCGCTCTTCATTGTTCCTGTATGTCTGCAAATTTATCCAGTTTTATCATTTAAACGCATCACACACGCAAGGTCAATACCCCTTAGGATCACCATAGGTCAATGCTTAGCAGTGTTATTGGCTGTCTTTAATTGTGGTCACCAAGTTAGTTTAAATGCATAACACATGCAAGGTCATTACTCAGCGAGGGTCACCAAAGGTCACTATAACAGCTGCACTCAGCATCTCTCGAGCTTGTACATGGTATTATACACACGTGCATATCTCGATGTATAGTTTAATCCCAAGTTGAATGTTCTTGATGTTGGTGTACATATGGAATCCAGCCTTGACCCACGTTCAGTCGAACGGCTTTAAAACTATCTAACTCAAGTTCTCTTGGTAGTTCCTGATTCTTAGACGCTGAATGATTAGATGATTTGTTCTGCTGTATCGTTTAAATCCATCAGAGTAAGGATATGCAAAACATATCAACCTAACATAACTAATGTATGCAAACCTAAGCACAACGTAATTTGTTCCCACAAATATATAAAGAAGAATTGTGTATGCCATAATTTCACAAAATTCATTCTGAACCTAACGAAAAAAAAAATATTTCATTGTGTTTGCTTATTATTAAATTATTGTAAACTTATCTAAAATATATTTAGTTGGATTAAGCTAAATTAAGTTGCGCTTGTTATAATACAATTAGGTAAGTTTTCTAGAATATATATATATATATATATATATATATATATATATATATATATATATATATATATATATATATTATGATAATTTCAGGTGAATTGCATCTTTCATGAAGCACATGTCTTCCACAAGCTTTAAATCTGTCAAAGTAACTTGGTAAATATGGTGAAGCGTGGACTGATATGCGATATGCACGTGATAAACAGTGAACTGGTGTTGTAGGGGTGAGTTGTTGGGTTAGCTGGGGCGTACAAGGTCAGTAAGCAGGGGTCAAGGATTGGGTCAGCACGTCCACCTCAGTGTTGCAGCAGCCGCACGCTCAAGTCATGGAGGTGTGTACCCGGTAACTCTGGTGTCTCCCGGTATTTAACGATTTGTTGCCTTAGACTTCGCTGTTGTGGACACTGCATATTGCGTTTTTTTTTAATAAGATATTTTCAAAATGCAAAAGCACAGTGGAAATACTAGGGTGGGAGTTAGTCCGGCCTATGCTCTTCTCTTTTTCTATGTTCCTGGCTTTTTATAATCGGTTATGATTGAGGTATGTAAGTGGAAAACAGGAATAAATATAGGGGATGTAAATAACGTTAAAAGTATCTAACCAAGATAGGACTCGCAGCATTGGTTTCAAGTTGGAAAAATGTAGGTTCTGAAGGGATTTAAGAAAGTACTGGTTTGGTAATAGAGTTGTGGACGAATGGAACACACTCCCGAGTACCGTCATCAATTGAACTTGTGTAGACTGGCTTGCTCTAGTGGATCTGATGCAGTGCTCCATCCTTCTTGAGGGGATGTGACTTGCACCTGACTGGCTTGGGCCAGTGGGTGACTTTGACTATGTACATTTTTTTTTTAGTTTATTTTAGATAATATAACAAAGTACAAGTATAGATATGGGTGTGGGTGTGGAATATCACAGTCATTACTGAATGAGCTTACTTTTGGGAGTTACAGAAACAAAGCTGAGACATTTTAAGTTTTGAACTTTCCAGTAGAACTAGGGGTAACATTTTCTCCAAATTCAATTTCATTGTAGCAGGAAATGAATAAAGCTTGGGGCACCGTGGCAATCTTAACACGTTCTCTACAAATAGGTTAGGAAAATATATGGGTGTGTGAGCAAGAACTGCCCAGCACTGAACTTTTGAAGTGCTCATCTATTCTTATGATTTTTTCTCTTAATAAAAAGTCACTATGGCTGAATGGAAACCTTTAAGACTTTTCGCTTGAAGGCCAAGCTTTTTTATTGTCTTTTTTATCAGCTTATTTGTTTTACGGTCTCATTCCCATTCCTTGTCTTGGTTACGAGAGCAGAGATTTATCTTGCAATTAGCAGATGGAGGATCGAGCCTCTACCACACTTTGCGCTCACTTATCCTCACTGGATTAGCGTAAAATAATATAATACATGTTCGGTATATTAGCTCAGGTTAGAGATCCTATAGGATCTGTTTTTGAGCTGTGATTCGAGAAAACCTTTAGTCTCATCTTCGACGAAAATGACGTACTCAGTCACTTTGCAAATTACGGCAAAATTTAACTTGTAACTAGTAATTTATAAATTGAAGTATAATGTGTGTGTGTGTGTGTGTGTGTGTGTGTGTGTAAAATGTACATGTTTTACCGTCAACATTTAGTTAATGATACAGCATTTTTGGCAATCGCAATAATATTTGTTGTTTGTTGACTTTAGTTAACTTATAATGTTGCTAAATTATGTTATCTCTAGTTGTAGTGTGACATCTTTATTATTTTACATTGAGTCAGAAATTACTACTGTAAAAGCTGAACATTGGCAGCAGCATCAAATGCATGTAATCCCCATCCATTTATCTTTTTTTTTTTTTTTTTTGCCGTTTACGAATGCCGTAGCGAAAATGCATTCTCTTGTTTTCATTAATGAAGTGGATCACCTGAGGATTCACCTCCGAAGAAAAATTGAAATATATATTTCTTCGAATTTTTTATATATGCCATTTTTTTTTTAATTTGCACCAGAATTAATCTAACAGCCTAGCCTTGCTAAAAATTTACTTCAAATAGACGAACTTAATTAACCAAACCCATCTTTAAACAATGCATAACTTTATTTCACTGATTAAAAATGATAAAGGGAGAAAAATATGGCACTGTGGCTAGTCGTCCAACTTCATTTACTATCTGGGTTATCAGTCCGCCACATCATGAGAATGGGAGGCGGGATCCACTTCCCATAATTACTCATCTATGTAACCAGATTCTGCAAAAGCTCTAATGGCTACAAGGTAATGGAGTTTTTGATCATGATAGCAAAATATGCTGTGGCCTGCAAATTCAAAAGGTCGCAGACCTTGAGGTGTTAAACAGTGACTAGAAATAAATATACCGTGTGCATATAGACAATTTCCGTGATTATCTGTAAAATTTCTAGCCACTTTTCAGTAACTATGAAGTAGTCATAAATTTTATAGTAATGTATAATAATTCACACTTGTTCTGGTGTTGTCAACACGGATGCCTAGGGCTTAGTAGATCTTTTTCATGGTTCTATATAGGTATAATAAAGAAACATTTGTGCAGCGTTAGCTAACTTTATAATGGCTCTCAGTCCAATAGACAAAAAATAGGGAAATATACAGTAGCGTGGGGATCACTTGTGTATGCTGGGTGTACAGAATGGCTATTAATGTAATTTGACTGCTCAAAAATCAATTAGCTAAAACTTTGCAAATTTTTTAGACTTCCTATGTTCTAGACTACTGTTGGCTGGACAAATGACTGCAGATTCTAATAAACGGCGTTTATGTAAATCCTCTTCCTTGATGATAAATTTGGCATCATTTCACTTAATCAGTTGGTCGTGGGTATTGCTGTTAATAACAAGCATTATAAACTATCAGTATGCCTACCGTACTGGTCCCAGGCCTGATTTCCTTGTAGACTGCATTGCCAAAGCTGCAGCTTATTATTACTATTCCGAGTATTAGGTATCACACCTAATACTTGGAATAGTGGTAGCGTGTTCGGCTTACAGACGAACGGATCTGGGTTCACTTGAGGCAAATCGAGTAGCGTGGGCAAGTGTCATTACACTTGCTGCCCATGTTCACCTAGTAGTAAACAGGGACTTAGGTGTTAGACGGCTGTTCTGGGTCTCATACTGGGAGAGAGAGAACCAAAGGGACTTGCGTGTTACAGTAGCCATACTAGCCCAGACAAGTCCCAATGGAAATAGTCGCACTGCTTGGCTCTCTAAGGTATCCTGGATTAATATATAAACACAAGAAACAATTTTATTAGACGAGATTCATATTTTAACATCGATTCCTTGCTTGTAACACATTATCGTGTTCTATGAATAGGGGTGATAAGACCAGAGGTTTCACAGCAGCTGACCTACTGGCCCATGCGAGGCTAGTTGTATCTACACCTAATCGCTTTCACTCCTGCATCTGTCCAACCTATTTTTAAAACTTTCCAGAGTATTTGCTTCATTGTTACTGCCAGTTTATTTTACTCACTTTCAGATGTGTTGCAGTCATTGTTTTCTACAAGAAAACAATGACTTTACATATAAATTTATATAACTTTAATCCAGTGATGCAAGCTCTGTCTTGGTCCGAGGTTTTCTGCAGTTTATTAAATAACATCAGTGAAAAAACGACTCTACACCCTTCCTTCATATATAAGGGGGATTATCAACAAACCCTTAGCTGTTTTCAAGAGGGAACTCTACAGAGTCCTTGAAACAGTTCCTAATCAGCCGGGTTGTGGTGCGTAAGTTGGACTACGGGCTATGAGCACTAATAGCTTGATCGATCAGACCAGGAACCAGGAGGCCTTGTCTGGGACTGGGCCGCGGGGGCATTGACCTTCGGAAGCGACTCCATGTAGAACCCTTCAGGGAGAGTATAGGGCAATGGTTGGGTATGGGTCAGTAGACCTACTGCAATTCTTTGCTATTCTTATTTGTACCTTTCAATAACCCCCTCCACCCACAAATTTGAAAAGATAAATGTAGATTATATTGGAATGGATATTTTGTTGATTTCAGTGACGTGCATTTATTTAAAAATAAGTGGAAGGAACCGGGTTGTCCTAGATATAACTATAAATATCGTATGGATATTACATATATGAACGAGATAAGGCTAGTACGTATAATTAAACTAGAGGCTAAAACAGTTTTCGACTTAGAGAAATTTTGTGAAGTTTGGTGGGAATTAAATTATTATCCTCTTACAACAAGTTTCTAAAACACTTTTCTACCTTTAACGTGCAGGCTACCTGTGTCGCTTCTGGAGTTCATCACCCCCACGTCCCAGTCCCAGTGATAAAATGTGAAATATTTTCAACGAAAAATATCCCAGTTTATACATAATTCCTCATATTTTACCTGCGAAATAGTAAACAAGACGAGGCAAGCTGTTACGAACTTAAGTGAACATGACCGAAAAAGGCAAAGCATATTGTCGTGGTCACCATTCAAATTTAATATTTTCCCGACTACTGCACCTCATGCCACACCCGACTTTCATCTCCCTCTTATATATTATTCTCTCAAGTATCTCGGTTGTCTTGAAAAAGCGTGTTGTACAGGTGAAACGTTGTCTTTAATAGTTACCTAAAACTGTACTTGTCCTTTCTGCATACAATTTGTTGGTATTCATATACGGTATCATTAATTGTCATACTTCTGTGGCAGTTCATCTGATATTTGTTTTTTTCCCCTGCAGGGAATATTGAAGTTGAATGTGTCTTTAGGCATTATTTCTTGTGTAGGGTACAGTAGGCTACCTAGTTAAACACTTAGTTGGGATAATCATCGGGTAGTTGCGAATATTTTTTTATTAAATTTCTTGATGAACTCAAGAGTTTTTTTTTAAACAATTATGTATTACCCCCACTTGATCTTGAGGACTATTTAATGGTGTATGTCAGGGTGATAACGTGGATTGCGTGTAGCCAGTAGTAACACCCTGGTTGATTAGGTCCTGATCCACCGGGAGGCCCGGGTCGCGGGGGCGTTGACCCTCTGGAACAACCTCCACGTAGGTAAGTAATCTATATCGGGAAGGATTACATTAATTAATGTTTGGCAGAGAGTGGTGGAGACTAGAAGTGTGTGGGGGTGGCAGAGTATGATTGATTATATTAAGAAGTATGCTAGTGGCAGGGTGTGGTGAAGGCTGTATATAGGAGTGTGAGCAGAAGGGTATAGACTCCGATGTAGAGGAATATATGGTATAAGAGTGTCAGGAGGGACTATATTTAGAGTTGCATGAGTGGCAGGGTGTGGTGACTTTACAGATGTGCGAGTGACAGGGGTATGGTGGTGACCTGTGTGGGGACTATATTTAGAGGTGTTAGTGGCAGGGTGTGGTGGTGACCTGTGGTGGGGACTATATTTAGAGGTGTTAGTGGCAGGGTGTGGTGGTGACCTGTGGTGGGGACTATTATTAGAGGTGTGAGAGGGCAGGCAGGGTGCCGCGTGACGGGAGCATACACGTAAACACAAGCTTGCTGGGTTGCGCGCGCACACTTACCTGTTGCCCCGCCCTCATATTGCTCTCACCTGTCTTATCAACCCATGCGCCTCTCAGCTCAATTGTTGATAGTTTCATTATCAATACTTATATCTTGGTGGTACACTGATTAGCATAACTAATGGAACATTGCAGTAGGCCTACAGTGTCATGCAGGTCCTCCTCACACCCACCCACTGTCACTCATTCATTTATCTAACCTATTTGCTAAACTTCCCTAGGGTGCTAGCTTCAGTGTCACTACTTGACAGTATGTTCCACTCATCCACAGCTCTGTTGCCAAGCCAGTGCTTGTTTATGACCTTCCTTTATCTAAATTTAACATTGACTTGATAAATCTCCCAGCTAGTAAAACGTAGGCTAAATAAAATATTCAAACATTTCAAATGCCTCCATTTACTTAAATTGCATGTAACCAAATAGATTCCATTATGTTTTGAGCACCTTTTTATAACGCCCCACCCCTTATTTCATATTTTCCATTTGTTCACATTAATTTCCATCTGCATACCTTAAATCATATCTGGACCTCACAAATACTGTAATTTCACTACAAATGTACTTTGTGCCCTTCACTGTGCTAGTATCAGTGCTATTCATAGCAGTTGATCGTATATTGTATGAACAAAGGTTGTTTTTATTAAGCTCTCCCCACCCTCCACATAACCCCCCATTTTTTCCGGTCGACTTCTGCCCACTTCCGGGCCCTGGGTGTTTCTGGTTGGGGTTCGGGAGGAAGTCTGCTACACCCGCTACCTGATGCCACCGACTCCTTAGAATTAACATTCATTTAATAAAGGATTTACGTACGTCAGTTTTTTTAACCATGTAAGCAACGGACACTTATCATATATTAGTTACTTTGGGTTAGTTTAATTTAATCTAGATTATCTTTTAAGTTGCATACATGGTAGGATATTGATATCGAGGGATACACTGCTGTTGCATAATTCGTTGGAAACTATATGCTCGTTATGTACAGTGTGAGGAGGGGCCTGTGCTGCTACCAGCATCCTGTGGATGGCAGAGGTGGAGGAAGAAGTTGAAGATGAATAAGAGGAAGTTATCACCGATGAAGAATATTGCGCCAGGGTGGTAGACCTAGGCTATAATACCTTCATTTGCGTTTTCGATTAAAAAATATTGGTGTGTAGACGTTTTAGGAGTAAATTCTAGAACAGCACAAAACTAGTATAAACCAAGTAAATTAACATGGGTTGATATATATATATATATATATATATATATATATATATATATATATATATATATATATATATATATATATATATAAAATTGTTATATTCAATACTTGCCAGTCACTGTCATTTACAATTGTAAAATTTTAACCGACCCATGTTAATTCATTTGGTTTATACTAGTTTTGTGCTGTTCTAGAATTTACTCCTAAAACGCCTACACCAATATTTTTTTAAAATGTCATGGCAACAAATGAGCTGAGAGTACTTGGGGATCCATGTATTTAAAGCGTCAACAAAACTAATATAAGGTAGTAAGGTAAGCCTTACTGATTTTCCTGCTAATATTTAATTTCCTCTAACGTTATTTTTTAATTACGATGTTTTTATAGGTCAGAGGCTACATTTCTTTTAACCGTCAACCGTTTTGTGTGTTTATTGTGTTTCTGTTGTCATTATTATTGTATTGTTTACGGGGCTTAATTCATTGTAATATTATTTGATGCTGTTTTATTATTGCAAATCCATCCATTTGAAACTATTATATATATATATATATATATATATATATATATATATATATATATATATATATATATATATATATATATATATATACAGTGGTACCCGGTTTACGATGGTCCCCAAACTCACCCTTTTATGTAAGTTTATTTTTTTAAATGCTTTTGTAAGTGTAATTTTGGGGGTCTAAAAGGACTAGTCTATTTTACAACATTTCTTAAGGAGATAAATTCGTTTGGTAATGGCACTTGAACAGCATTCTGGAATGAAAAAATATCGTAAACCGGGGTACCACTGTATATATTTATTGTAGGGTTTTGAGAGCGTGAGTCATAAACACTTGTGCCTACCTTACCTTTGAAGAGTTTCGAGAGTATCTACTCTCTGAGCCCGGCCATGGGCCAGGCTCGTCGCCTAAATTAGATATATCACAAAGAGAGACACTTAATAGAAATAAGTTATGGCTACTATTTACCTTTGTTGGATAATCTTAAGATGAATCTAGAGTTTATCACCACTGCACGCATATAGTTGAATTTTTACTCTAATGTAAGTAGAGTAGATATTCAAGAGAGCAATATGAATAAATATCTATCTGGGATAGTTTATTTACGAGCAGTATACAAATATAGACGAATGTAAGTGGTGTCTGCGGTTGTCTATGTGGCGGCCGTTCCCCAGCAGCAGCTGCTAGAGGTGACCCCAACCTGACCCGCGTCCTCCCACGTTGGAGGGGAGGGGAGGGGTGTTTGGCGTCACACCTGGCCAGACTGTTAACGCGCACACCTATCCCCCACTACACTCTTGTCTCCTCTCTCACCATCATCGTCAGTAGCTGAAACCCTGTCTCCCACTCAGGCTTAGTGGGAGTGATACACGCTTCCCTCTTTCTTACCATTGTCAGTAGTTCTGACCTTAGTAAGATCTGCCCTCACTACCCCCTTCCGCAATCCTGTTTCCCACCCTCCACACCTCTTATTAGTGAAAATGTTGTTACCTCCCTCTCTCTCAAAACGAACTGCCCTAGAAATGTGATAGAATATTTTCTCCTAACCTTATAATCTAAACGTTTTTCTGAATTAACGTATCTAAATTTTTAATTTTGCACTAAAAGTAAGCAGCCTAACGTATCCTCGCTCAAATTAACACAATATAACTTTACCTTCAGGGATGTAGACCTTCCCAACCTATATTACATCAGCATAAATTTAGTCAGTAATACTTAATGAAATACGTATACTTATTTCGTGATGTTCATCTTGCTTTTTCTTAAGTTTTGCAACACTGAATATACACACTACTTTGGCGAAACCATTTTTTATTTTAGTTTGGACATTTCTTTTATTTTTAAAATGACTTAATGTTCGTATTGTTGGCGTGTTCGCATTTTATCTTCCAGCGTGTTGGTATTTCTCTGCAGCGTAATTGAGTTATTCAGTCTCATACATTTGAGTAAAGAATAAGTCTCAATACCATGGCTGGGAAAATTCACACAATCACACCATGAAATTGGACCGTTATTATGTCACTTGATAGTAGTCTAGATGGACCGAAACGTCGTTCAAATTAAAAAATTAGTTTGTGTGCGTCTACTAGGCTGTGATGGATATGTGGCCAGCGAGATGCCCGCAGTAACAGCCCAGTTGATCAGGCACGCACCAGACAAGAATGGTCTACTCCTGTATCCCAATGCCGGACTGTGGGCATAGGAAAACTCACGATACCTTTGAAAGACACGTCAAAAAGACACGTTGCGCATTTGATTTGGTTGCTGTATTATGTAGACGTGTGACGTTTCTTCAGCTGCCAGCCACATAAAAACTGCCACATATCTTTCCTATACCAGGAAATGTATATCGTTGATCAGCCTGCCCTTTATATAGGACGGGTGTTTTTACACGCATTACAGTTCGATAATTTCTGACCGACCTAAGTATTCATAAAAACATATTTTGTTTTTCTGCGTCAAGTTAACGTAAGTTGATCTATATATATACATATAGTTGACCATATAACGAAGCAACATTAGCGGGTCTTATTTGTGGCACCGCGGGGCGTATCACAATACTTAGTATTGGTATATCCATACACACTGATAAGTTGGAGGATAAGCTATATCTATATCCACGTCTATTGAGAATTTTCTTCAAGTTTTATCTAAACTTTTTACGAATGTATGCAATAAGAATATAAGTGAATAAGCAGAATTTGACTGGATAAGATTACAAGTTACTTTCACAAAATCATTAACTTTGAATCCACGAATTGGCAATGAATATTCAACTCATCCTCACGCCATACATAACAATCGTATTGTTTCCAATTAGTTAACGCTGGTGTATCCTCCCACTTCCAGACGTCACCCTCCCCCTCAGTAATTTAGTTTAGGCGTTTAACTAAACGTAAATTTAACTATTTTTACTCTAGCCTAACCTAAAATTGCTACATAATCTGTTATTTTACCTATTGAATATTACTGATACGAAATTGACACTTGGTTCAGAGCTGTCAGTGCCCTCTCTCCAGCTGTCAGTGTAGCAGGAGCAAGGTTGAGGCTGTGGAACGCAACTCTAGTCACGTAATGTCAGTCAGTCTGGCACACTCGGGCACCCTCTTGTCCAGCCATGACGCTCATATATCACACACTAGTGTTACAATCACTATTGCCACTACCAACCATTAGCACCCCCTAGCAGTGGCACCACCAATGCTGGTCTTATTTTTTGTCTGGCGAACATGTAAGATGCCAGGTAAACCTTACACTAATCTTTACTTGCGTGAATTTCTTAATAGTTCTTATTCCTGTAACATTTCAATTTTGGATCGTCTCTACTAGGCGATGATCATTAAATTTCTACTCGTATATATTACTACGACTTCCCTGTTAGATATCAACAGTTAGTCAAGATTTGGGTCCAGGAGCTAGAAGTCAACCCCAGGAAGCAAACTTAGGTGAATACAAAGCTCTTATGAAGGTCATCACACATTAGGGCACATTATCAAACTTCCTCTGTGTAACCTTAAATAACAAAACCTTGATATCTTATCACTAGTAGCCAATCTGTGTAATGGTTATATTACAGCTTGCTGCTATCAGCTTGCCACAAAATATAACATAACTGAAGTTGGATATAGACTACATAGAGACCCAGTAAGCGAAATTTACAATGACAAGATTGGTTGGCAGACAGCAACTATCTAGGGCTGCAATACCGTCCAGTTAAGTGTAAAACTGAAGGCTGTTAAATGTTTTACACTCTGGATAGTCGGTCTTTTCTTGTTTTTGTGAACACGTAAAATAGTATATAAATACTAAAAACTTCTAATTATAAATTATATGAAATTATATTTTACTTACCTGTGTGTTTTCAGGTCGTGGGGATTGAAATAATTCATAAATATTATCTATGTTCGCGAAACCGTATTAATATCAAACCACAAGTAGGGGGGTCGAGTCTTGGCTCCTGGCCCTGCCTCTTAAGCTTCGTCGTCTTGTTGGATTATTTTCTAAAGTCTTGAATCCTATCATGTTTTCTCTTTAAAGTTGTGTATGAAGCTTGTTTCACTTAATACTACGAGACAAAAAAAGCACTTCCTAACGTGGTTTATTTGCTGACTGGTACCTACCTACGTACGCAAGGTTGCTTAATCCCAGAGGTCAGGTCATATTTAACCAACAATTGGGAAATGAAACTGGATGACAACTGACCTTTTCTTTCCAGGTCAGTTGTGGCGTTAGGTATTTATTTAAATAGGGGGAATCTCTGTCCATTCGATTGGTGCCTTTCAGTAATGCAGTAAAATTCGTCAGATATATTTCTGTATATTCCAAACTTCTCGGGAAAAAAATAGGAACTTTTAAACCACATATGCTCACCGATTTGTGTTTGCGGGGATCGAATTTCAACCTGACCCAGGCTCTTGGAGTACTTTTACAGGCATTATTGGTTTCTGGTTGTTAGAGCCTACCTGTGAGTACGTGGCGTCGTGTTCAGCGCCCCGGCAACCGGATGCCAGTTAGTGGTCAATCACACGTCGTCTCGGCTCTTTAGAATACAAGGCCATGTTTAGGGAAAACTGGAGAGTGAAGTTTGAGTAGTTGGTATGTGGTTGAGGTTCAGGATTGAGCGGTAGGTAAGCGATCGGGGATTTAGCAGTAGCTAAGCTCCGGAGAGAGAGGGTTCAGTGTAGGTGAGCACTGGAGGTTGAGGGTTTAGTAGTATGTGAGCGCTGGAGGGTGAGGGTTAAATAGTAGGTGAGCGCTGAGTGGTAGGTGAACGCTGGAGGGTGAGGGTTGAGTGGAGGCAAGGTCAGAGTGTCAAGAGGTTTAGCTACAAACTTTGCAGACCTTAGCAAGGACACGGCTGCTTGACTATCCCCCACTTCTCCTCCCGAGGCCAATCCTTTCTTCCCCCAAACCTTCTCCTCTCCGTTACCCACCTCAGTGGATCCCCTTGCTCTCCCCAGGCCACTCCCTCACCCATCTCAGCAGATGCCCTTACCCTCCCTCCCTCAGCAGATCCCCTGGCCACAGTACAGGGTTCCTTGTTAACCGCCTGCTCAGCCAGGTTGTTTGTGCTAGCATTCCACATGCCCACATAGCCATCACAACCCGATCTCATATATTATATATATATATATATATATATATATATATATATATATATATATATATATATATATATATATATATATATATATATATATATAATTATGCCGAAAGGTAAAACTTGCTATTTTGGTTTAAATAGCATTACTCTTCTTGCCGAATAAGGCAATCGAAAATTTGTGTATGCAATAATTTCGCAAAACTCATTCTGACCTAACTAAAAATATATTTCAGTGTGTTTATTATTAAATTATTGTAAACTTATCTAAAATATATTTAGTTGGATTAGGAAAATTTTAGAAAGGAGTTAATTTTAAATGAGTTCTTGCTAATTGACCAATTTTACATAACCATCACAGCCTGATTGATCTGATACTCCGAGGAAGTAATGAATCAGTTTCCCCTCGAATACTTTCTTCCACGCTTGTTCTGGCACTAGCTTATATCTTCTGGTAGCAAGTTGATACCCACGGATAGTTGGCAGTGTTCCCTTGTTGTGCCCGTGGCTCCCTACCTGGTGTCTACCTGGAGGGAATTCTGGGGATCAACGCCCCCGTGGTCCGGTCCACGACCAGTCGTGCTTCTTAGAACTCTTTCAAAAGATTTTTATGATGTGGTACGTTAGAGCTATTGGTCAATAGTTCTTAGCTAATGCTTTGCTGCCACCTTTATGGCGTGGGGCTATATCCGTTGTTTTTAATGACTGGAATTTCACCCATGTCTAAGTTCCTCTATCTCCATAGTACTACTTAGGGCACGCAAAAGGGGTTTCTTGCAATTCTTAATGAACACAGAGTTCCACGAGTCTGGGCCCGGGGCTGAGTGCATGGGCATGTTGTCAATGACTTTCTCAAAGTCTAGAGGAGTTAGGGTAATGTCGGAAATATTGCATACATTGTTGGAGTTTTGATGCTCATTCATGACAAAATCATTTGGATTGTCGATCTTTAGACTGATTAGTGGCTCGCTGAACACAAGTCATATTGGAATTTCAGTATCTCAAGTCATTTTTTGTTGTCATATGTGCAAGTCCCATCTTGTCTTAGCAAGGGCCTGATACTTGATGTGGTACTTGCCTTGTTTTTGGCATATGAAAAGAAATATTTCGAATATCTTTCAATTTCACTAATCGCTTTCAGCTCCTCCTGGATCCTGTACGAGTCCTTTAACTTAAGTTCGATACTTTCCACTTCCCTGGTCAGCGCTTCCTTCCGTGTATCAGATAATCTAGTGTTCTTGAGGAGCTCAGTGATTCTTCGTTTTCTTCTATAGAGGGAGCGTCTTTCTCTCTCAAGTTTACTTCTCTTCTTTCTTAGGGGAATATGCCTTGGACATACTTCAGCTGCCAGGAAGTTGATCCTCTCAAGGCACTGGTTTGGATCCATGTTATTTAAGATATCTTCCCAACATGTTTTATTTAAGACATGGTTCACCTGGTCCCAGTTGATGTTCTTGTATTTGGTGAAGACACCTTCACAACTACGTGCATTGCACTGATCAGGACTCCTGTGCATGTAAGTCTGAACTTCGATTAGATTGTGATCGGAATTAGTTGTTTTTGATATTGTTACGTCTCTTACCAAGTCCTCATTATTGTGAAGATAATGTCAAGTGCTGACTTAAGGTGTGTTTATCGCAGATATTTAGTAGCTCATGTGTGTGTGACCTTTCATCTACGATGCCTCCAGAGATTGTTTCTAATATAACATTATTTGCTACATTCTTCCATTTTATATGCCTTAGGTTGAAATCACCAAGCATTAATATGTTTGGGGATGGAGTTGGAAGGCTTTCCAGACAATAATAATTTTTCAGTAGCTGTTCCTTGAACTGTTGGGAGGTTGCATCTGGTGGCTTATATACAAAAACGATGACTGTTTGGTTCTCGATCTTTATTGTTAGAACTTCAGTTACGTCATTGGTGTTCAGTATCTCCGTGCAGATGAGCGACTCTTTGACATACAGGCCAACCCCTTCCCCTTGTTGCCTGTTCTTTCTGTCACATCTAAAAAGGTTGTATCCATTTATCCATATTTAGTTGTCAAAGTGATCTTTTGTGTGGGTCTCTGTGAAGGCTGCAAACATCACATTTGACTCGTCTAGAAGTCCACTGATAAAAGGTAATTTGTTGTTTGTGGATGGCTTAAGGCCTGTATATTAGGAAATATAAACGAGGTTGTATTTTGTTTGTTTGGGGATTTTATTGGCATCAGTAGTTGTGGTTCTGGAGGGCCATGGGTGCCACTGGTTGTGCCTCCAGTCGAACAAGGCTCCAAGGTGGTGGACTATTTTTGTTTCCTTCCATTTTCTTTTTTCGTTCCCTGCCACTAAAAAATCACTTGGAGTGGGGTTGTCGTAACTACTATTGTTAGTCTTGTGAGGTCTGTACCTCCTGGTCCCTTTTAGATGGTATGCAGGGCAGCTGGTGTTGTAGCACTGTTTTTGGAGGACCGAAGAGTGACACATTTATTGGTGAAAAAAATTACAGGAGGGAGAATGACACTTCGTTAGACAAGGTCACGACATTTTTTGGGATGCTCAGTTGCATGTCCCATTTGTTTTTCCTGATATTCCATGCTTATAGATGCCCCAAACGTAGAATTTGCACAATTTCGCTTTTGGTTGGGTATATTTTTTGGTAGGTGTGTTCTCAATTTGTGCAGTTTCTAGAACTGCACTATAATCCTCAGTATTCAAGCCAGGGCCACCCCGTCCTGCTTCCGAGGAACTACTTTCCCCAGAAGACGACTTCTCCGCTACATCTGTAATGTGGGCTATGGTCTTGTGCAATGATGGTTGTATAACGGATGCTATGGATATCCAAGATGGCTGCCATATTTACAATAAAGTAGTGGTTATATGACTTTCCATTGTATTTTGCATTAGTCAGGGGACAGAAATTGAATTTGGCAACATTTAAAAGCCCATTAATATGTTTTCATTGTGGTAGGATAAGGAGGAGTCATTTCAGAGATGTGTATATTGCTTGTGTGCTTGGCATTTGTCCCTGTGTCGTCAGTCATGCAGGGAATCTTCATGGGAAACCGCCAAGTGTTTTGTGGCAGCACTCCTCAAGAAGTTAAAATCATTAGATTCTGATCCTTCTATAAGGATTCGTTGGTGTGTTAAAACCATTATAAAGTGGTGTCGACTCGAAACATTTCTCTGGATAGACCTGAAGCAGAAACCACTTAATCATCAAAATGCTTTTTACCGTTTTAAGACATTTTTTCAGACATTCTTTATCACAGCGTGATAAATAATATTCATGAACCTTACTTGAAGTCCAAATCTTTTATTTATCGCGGCTGATGTCTTCTGAAACCTTGTCGAGTGAACACGAATTATGTTTGGTATCGTCTCAATCAGGTTGTTTTATTCACAACAGTCATGGTAAGGAGCATCTACTGCATGCAAAATACTGACAGCACCTTGTAGTCTTGCCTGGACTTTGTTTACCAACTTATCTTTTCGTTTGCTGGTGACTTGAAGAAGCTAATGAAGGGTAGCTCAGTTCCTGGTCTTTTCGTTCTGCAAATATATGTCACCCGGAAGGATTGCGTGGTCATGTTCGAGTAAGGATGTCTATCTACAGATTAGACATTCCAATTTAAAGTTAAATAAGTTAGCCTCAGAACGACGCTTTTTTTTTTGTAGTGCAGGTTCGCTCTTAACCTTCATTTTATTCCTCTGGTCTGGAGTTATATATACTCTTTTGAGAAGTGTATTAGAAACAACTATTGTGGCATTTGATGGTAATGGTTTCATTTTCATCCATATGTTTTTGTAGTTGATCATGAATGTTGTCTCCTGGGTGTAGAAATCTTCAAGAAAAATCTGGACAAGTATCTTCACCATGTGTGAGTTAGCAGGCTACCAGCAGTAACAGCCTGGTTGACCAGGCAAGCACCAGACGAGCCTGGTCCAAGGCCGGGCTCTGGTAGTAGAAAAACTATCGGAACTCATCAAAGGTATACATCAAAAGGTAAAGATACGAAATTTTCTAAATGTAATATTTTTCTGATGGATTACTACACTTGAAGCACTCTGAAGTTATTCACTTTTTAAAAATGTGATTTACTAGGTTCACTGTGCTAAACTTACACAAAAAAGGCTGGAACGTAGAGTCGTGACCGCATGTGTGCGCGTGTATACTCATCTATATGTAGTTGCAGGAGTCGAGTCATAGCTCCTAGCCCTGCCCCTCAACTTATCCGTGTTCAACCTGCCTCTACCATTGCGTCGAGGTTATTCAACTTATAAATAACAAGAAAAAGCACAATACCGTGACTGGAACAATACACAAATAACCCTCACATAGGAAAGAGGAGCTTACGACGACGTTTCGGTCTGACTTGGACCATTTATAAAGTCACACTAACTAAAAGGAGGTTAGGTAATGTTCGTCAGGAAACAGGATAAGTGTTTCCTGACGCGGGTCTTAGTCAGTTGATGACCCGCCGTTGGAGCTTTTCGTCATCTGACCGAGGCCTTCAGGCCACCACTCAGATACAGGTTTTGCTTTTTCCGTGTACCGCAAGCCATGTACATTCACTACTGTACTTATCATGCTTCCTCGGTCAAGAAAAGTGTTCTTATCTCCCTCTTTCTCCGTGCTCTCCGCATTTGTGATCCTCAGTTCCTTGACTTTGAAATTTCCACTCTTCATAATTCATTTTCCCGTCTTGGCTACCCTTCCCATTTCATAGACTCTGCCTTCTCACGTGCTAAACGGACTTTCTTCTCTCCCAAACACTCTACTCCTGAGAACTCTCCTGTCCTCTGCCTTCCCTACATTTCCAGGCTTTCTAATCTCAACAACTCTCTCCGTTCCTTAGACATCAAACTTACTTTTCGCCAGACTAACACTCCGCACTAATCTAGTTCATGCCTCTCCTCCCTCTACAGATGCTCCTGGTGTCTACTCTATTTCTTGTTCCTCCTGTCCTCTTCAGTACTTTGGAGAAACTGGCCGTTCTCTTTCTGACAGACTCAGGGAGCACAAAAGTAGTGTTAGGCTTGCCGACACCAACAGTGCTCTTTTCTGTCATGTCAGAGATCACAGTCATTCTATTGACTGGTCTTCTGCTAAAACTGTCTACCCTACTTCTAACTTTCACAGTCGCAGTCTACTTGAATCCTCCCTTATACACAGCTTTCCTTGTGTGAATCTTAGTCGTGGCTTTGTCTCTGTAGATGCTTTCCTCTCTCATTACATTGTTAAATGCTCCAAACTTCAGAACACCCGTGACTTAACCTGATTCTTTTTTCCCCTCCTCCCTTTCTTTTCCCCTTTCCTCTTTCTCCTTTGGGGTTTCTTTCCTCTGCCTTGGGTATTTGGTCCTTTATTATTATTTTCCCCCCCTCTGTGTTCTTGTTCCTACCCTGTGGACCCCTAGCTCCCTTGCAGTGCTCCTCTTTCTTAGTATGTGACTGACTCCACTACTGCTGCTGCTGCTACTACTACCTCTACCTCTCTTCCTCCTTTGCTACTACCTCTCTTGTCCCGTCCCTGTCTCCTGGCCTATATATACTCCCTCCTTCTCTCCTTTTTGTTAGTGTGACTTTGTAAATGGTCCAAG
The DNA here is from genome assembly GCA_009830355.1 of Cherax destructor. Lineage (NCBI taxonomy): Eukaryota > Metazoa > Arthropoda > Malacostraca > Decapoda > Parastacidae > Cherax > Cherax destructor. The sequence continues at coordinate 447,923 of WNWK01000008.1, forward strand.
TTGGAACGAAACGTCGTCGTAAGCTCCTCTCTCCTATGCGCGGGTTATTTGTGTATTGTGTTATTCCACTTGCTCACTACTCTCAAACTGAAGAAATACTTCCTGACATCCCTGTGGCGCATCTGTCTAACTTTCAGCTGTGTCCCCGAGTAACTGTTTGTTCCTGTCAACTCTCATAATTTCTGTGAGCATTTTGTATGTTATGTCTCCCTTGGGTCTTCTACCCTCCAATGTAGTTATTTATTTCCGTTAGCTTTTCCTTGTAGCTCACACCCCTTTGCTCTGGGACCAGTCTTGTTGTATACCTCTGTTGAGAGACGTGTGCATGCGTGCGCGCATGTGCATGTGTTCTCTTGTTAGTGTGGTGTACAGGATACTGGGTAGAGTATCCTAGCGCCAGGGCCGGATGCTCTACCAAGGTTTCGCTGTCTGCTGACCGCTACACGTTCACAAGCACATCATATTACTACGCTGCCTTTCTTTATAAACTAGGCCACAACAAGTTTAAATGTACCCACGCATTAATGTTTAGCCACTGTTAAAAAAATGCATACGCTATTGTTGAAAAAATAATTGCAGGTGACGCACGAATAACTAGAGATTTAAAGTGTCTGGAACAGGACAAAAATAGTAGTAGTTTGTCCTACAAAATTCTTGCGGAATTGAATAATTGACATCCTCGCCTTCTATTACTGGAGTAATAACATTGCACTACATGGATCATTTAGCACTAGGAGTTGGTAACCCTATACGTTACTTGTAGTGAATCGGAGGTCACCGCCCCCACACTACCCCCCATCCCCACTGGACGGTCCCAGACCAAGCCTGCTTACTTAGCCTCCGTTCACTAATCTTGGTCCCGTCTCTTAACAGTGAGGCAATTGACGGTCTGAAACCCGTCCGCGGAGGTCATGATCCCAGAACCATTGGCAGATAATAGAGAAATATGTATTTATCGTAAAATTAGCAACAGCCTGGAAATTCAATAAGAAAATTTCTGGTTAAACTAATAAATGAAGTTAGTATGCAACCAGTATGTTTCATGGAGACCCATGGAAGAGGTGATATAAGGGAGGAGTTACATAGACGAGTTATTGGAACCTACTTGTTCAAGATTAGATAAGTTTTATGTGCATTGTGGATCTATGGATTTGTATAGCTTTTCTTTTGAGTGGTATCACGAGTTTTGATATAATAGAAACTCCCCAGGTATGAAAGTGGTTCTCTAGTCAATGGTTAATAAAACTTAAGAGTTGAAGTAACTGAAAAGTGAAAATGTTTTCTGAACCCAAAGAATGTTTGTTTTGAACATTCTTAATAAACTGGCAAGGTGAAGCTTTCAGGATAAACGAGAAGCGATTGTAATGTGTAAAGATAGTAGGAAATTGGAGGCTCTGGAGGAAAACAAATCAAAATAACTTTTTAGATCAGTGCGAATTTCCTTTAATGTAATGTGCAGAATAGAGAAAAAATAGCATAGATGAATTTGACTTTCAAATGTCCCACAGAGATGAAAGTAAGGTAGAAAATAAAAGAAAAATGGACAAAATTGAGAGACTCAATTCTGAGTTGCAGGAGAGAGCCCTGATTAAAGTAGGAAATAAGAGAATACAAAGTGGAGTCGTTAATATAAAAAGCGGATTGCAATGGGGTTATTATGAAAATCACTTAAGTGTGCATCGTGAATTTGAAGGTTAGAGACAAACAAACCTATACGAGAAAATAAAGCGAGAACTATTTATTTCATCCTCACCTCCAAGTCGAAGAATGCAAACTCGTCTTATCTTTTATTTTATTTTTTCCTGTGGTTTGTTAGTGTGCCATTGACCAGTTTTTATATATTACGGTACCCCTTTTTTTTGTTTGGATTTGTAGGTTAAAGTTACTAGGAACAATAAATATCAAATTTCTTAGGATTTGATATAGGTATATTTGAGAGAATTGGTGCTCGTGTAGTTTTCTTCTCAGCTACACAGTATCACAAGTGCCAGAATAAAGTCCTGTGACACATCTCATTCCTGCTTTATCTAGAATACGATACGAGCGGTGATGATAGGAGTTAACATCTGTGCAGTGTGTGTGTGTGTGTGTGTGTGTGTGTGTAGGGGGGTGTAAAGGTGATAAGGTGTTCACGGCCGGGTGTAACAAGGTTACTGAAGGTCACTGATCAGGTACTGGAATTGTGTTTGTGCTGCTGTTGATTTATTCGCCAGAAAAAAATCACCTGACGTGTGTTTTTGTCATATGATGACCCATTGAAGGTGCTGTTGGTCTTAGATGCGATCACTACAAGGTCTCTCGCATTACCTTTTGGCACTGTTGAGTGATTCTAGTTTGTTTTATACTCCGTTCTTAAGAAAATACCTTTCCTTAACGAGTAACCGAAGCTTATCCTCATTAAACATCATATTGTTGTCAATTGCTCACTTGAAGACTTTGTTTATCGGGAGAACAGAGCTCTTTACTATGGCAGCCTCCGATTTTACTTGCTTCATAAATTGCACTTTGGTCTCTATTCGTTAGAAAATTAAATATCCATCTGCCCCTTTTTCACATATTCCTTTTGCGTGTATTTTGTAAGTTATCACACCATGATCACACTTGTCAAAGGCTTTTGCAAAGTCAGTGTGAACTACATCTGGATTTTGCTTGTCTTCCACTGCATCTAAAGCCACGTTGTAATAGTCCAGTAGTTGCAAGAGGCAGGAGCGACTTGCTCTAAACCCATGTTGCCCTGGGTTGTGCAATTGTCAAGATTCCACGTGATTAACAATCTTGCTGCTTAAGGCTCACAAGTATTTTGATAATGTGAGTAGCTTTTAAAGACTGTGATGATTCCTGTGCCCAGGTTCCTCCATAATAACATATTTAAGGGATGAGGTAGTGGCTTCTTACTGTTCTTGATGAGTTAGGTCCTGGGCCAAAGTACAGTGGCGTGTAGTTGATGGCTTTTTCGAAGGCAAGTGAAGTTAGAATTATGTCAGAAATAATGGAGGTGTCGGCAGGGTTTTGAGTTTCATCCATGACAAACTCGTTTGGATTGTTAATCTTTAGACTTATTAAGACTCAGTAAACAGTCATATTGCAGCTTCAGCATTTCACTCATTTCTTTGTTGTCATCACTGTAGGTTCCATCAAGCAAGGACCCGACGGCCTGATACTGGACGTGTTGTTGTCTCTGCAGTTTGTATTTAAGATAAAATATTAGAGTTTCTCTCAGTTCTATTTATGGCTTTTTGTTCTCTCTTCCTCTTGACCCTTGTATGATTCATTCGGTGAGCTCAGTATTTTCCCTTTCTTCTGTTGGCGTTTCTTTTCGTTCCTCAAAGTCTGCAGCCTATGAGACGTTCTGTAATGCTCCGTCTTCGTCTGTAGAAGGAGCACCTCTCTCTGTCTGTCTGTCTGTCTCTGTCTGTCTGTCTGTCTGACTTGTATCTTCTCGTATTTCTTAATGGTATGGTATCGGAGCATACTGGAACCATCAAGAGGTAGCGTTGGCTCTTCCATTGAAAATAAGAATTTTTGATTATAAACTTTTAAAACAGGTATGGACTGAATCTATATCGTTAAAAATACAGGAAGCTGAAAAAAAATAGAATAAATTAAGTCTCGTGGACTGATGTCAGGTTAACTGCGTACAGTTGTCAGGTTACAGTTGGTCTTACATGCCACCTTATTCACAAAACAAGGTAGTAAGTGTATAGGAAGTGAGAAATGTTTTAAATCAAGGCTATTCATACGCACATTTTTCTTCCCAGCTTTGGAATAAGGCGTACAAAGAAAATGTTTTTACAAAGTCATAGATTATTCGCTAGCCCCTTGTTACTCTCACGGTAGTGTCCTTCCTGAAGTTCTAACTCAGCTCAAGGTTCACTGATTATAATTACAATAGGGGGGACGATGCTCATCAAAGTACAGTTCTGATATATTATAAAGGCGTCACGAACAATGTGCACCGTAACAATTCCTTACAAGGACGCGTAATACGCATTATTAACACTAGATAAAGGTATTCATGGATGACTCATAGTATAAACAAGGAAGTGAACTTATACACATTGGGAGCATAAAGAAAACCACCAATGCTAACAGGTTAACAGGAATAATGTGGATGTTTTCAAATTTAACTACAGTGTTAGATATCGTAGTATACCTCAAATTCGCCAGTCTCTGATTTGGTAAAACTATAGCTCAATTCATTCTTTTTTAGCATCAGATATTTGCTTACCGACACATCTCATAACTGGCTGTTTAATTTTTACTGGAGTGTGTATGTTGAAATAGTTACCTGGCATTAACGAGGCTAAACTCAAGCGTTGTTCAACTAATACGTGTACGTTAGTCACTATGAACAATAACAAGGCCATGCGTATTGATGTGCATTCTGCGTCACGATGACAGACTACCAACCTTCACACACATAATCTCGCTCTTATACCGTTAGTGCTTATCTATCCCATCCTTACGCCTTATGTAATGTATTGTTTTCACGCTTTAAGCAACGTTCCTGTATCCCTAGGTGCCAGCCGTTACCCCTCCCGTTTTCATCATTTGACCGTTGTTTATAATTTTCTTTAATACATCGGCCGTTTCTCACCAAGGCAGGGTGACCCCAAAAAGAAGAAACACGTTTATCATAATTCAATCCATCACTGTCTCGCCAGAGGCGTGCCGACACTACTGTTAAAAAACTGCAACGTATCACCCCTCCTTTATAAAGAGCCCAGACACTGTACTTCCCATCTCCAGGACTCAAGTCCGGTTAACCGGTTTCCCTAAATCCTTTCGTAAATGTTACTTTGCTCACACTCAACACGTCATAAACCATTTGTCTCCACTCGCTCCTATCTAACACGTTCACGTACGCTTGCTGGAAGTCAAAGCCCCTCGCCCACAAAACCTTTACCCACTCCCTCCAACTTTTCCTAGGATGACCCCTACTCCTCCTTCCTTCCTCTACAGATTTATACACCCTCCAAGTCTTCTACTTTGTTCCTCTCTCAATGTCAGAACCACCTCAACAACCCCTCCTCAGCCCTCTGGAACCCGCACCCCGCTCTAATCTCCAGACTACGGATTGTCTGCATAATATTCACACCACACATTGCCCTCAGACACGACATCTCCACTGCTTCCAGCCTTCTAGTTCCAACATTCACCACCCATGCTTCACACCCATATAAGAGTGTTGGTATAACTATACTCTCATACATTCCCCTTTTTGCTTCTATAGATAACGTTCTTTGTCTCCAGACTCCTCAGTGCACCACTCACCTTTTCCCCTCGTCAATTCTGTGGTTCACCTCATCTTTCATAGACCCATCTGCTGACAAGTCAACTCCCAGATATCTGAACACATTCACTTCCTCCATACTCTCTCCAATCTGATATCCAATCCTCTATTACCTATTTTATTTTGTTATTCTCATCACCTTGATCTTTCCTATGTTTATTTTCAAGTTTCTCTTTTAAACACCCTCCCAAATTCGTCCACCTAACTCTGTAACTTCTCTTCAGAATCTCCCAAAAGCACAGTGCCATCGGCAAAAAAGCACCTGTGGCAAATCCCACTTTGTATTAGATTCCTTATCTTTCAATTCCACACCTCTTCGCAACACCCGAACATTCACTTCTCTTACAGTCCCATCTACGAATGTATTGAACAACCATGGTGACATTCACGCATCCTTGTCTAAGGCCAACTTTTACTGGGAAATAATCTCCCTCTCTCCTACATACCCTAACCTGAGCCTCACTATCCTCATAAAAACTCTTTAACTGCTTTCAGTACCCTACCACTTGCAACATCTGCCACATTGCTCCACTATCCACCCTATCATATGCCTTTTCCAAATCCATAAATACAACGAAAACCTCTTTACCCTTATCTAAATAATGTTCACTTACATGCTTCACTGTAAATTTTGGTCAACACACCCCCTTCCCTTCCTAAAGCCTCCTTATTCATCTGCGATCCTGCTCTGTCTTATTCTTAATTCTTTCAATAATAACTACCATATACTTTACCAGGTATACTCAACAGGCTTATTCCCCTATAATTCTTACTCTCTTAAATTTAGGATATGGTAGGCTAGTTATTTAACTCAAAATAACATTTATTTTTGTTATATAAAAAGACACACTAATGCAACGTTAAATAACATTATTATGGAAACTTTTATAAGTTACGTAACGTTCCCCAAGTCTCTCTTTTATACTTTTGTCGGTATTATATACCATGTTTTTAACATGTACCTTTATTGTTGATTTAGGTCATAGGAAATCAACTTGGGTAGCTATAAATGAGGTAAAAATGACGTTGGATTTTGAGTTCGTATATTCAAGGCACTACTGTATTACTAGCTTTCGGTTTTTAATGTGATTTTATAATGCAAAGGATTTTATTTTTTCCTTGTCTATTTCCTCCTCCTGGGCTGTGAGGCTACATCTGGGTTTGCATACTGCCTTCTCACTCATTGTAACTAGTGGTTGGACGATACCATTTTTTTGCCGATAACGACATTTTGGCACACCCTTAATTGAGCCACATTGATTATTGTAAGGTCATACAGGACCTGGGTAAAAGAAGAGGCAATCAATTTAGATCGAAAGAAATAAGGTTCCTAAATTCATTGGCTGAGGAGTATTTCACAGCATTAAGACACTTATTGAAGGGTGACCCCATTGATAGTGCTCTGGCTTAACAATTTTCTAAATATTTCATTGTGAGAGTCCTTCACGTGGAGCAGCCAACAGCATCAGACAAGCTTGGCCCAAGGCTGGGCCGCGGGAGTAGGAAAGTGTCTTTAAACTGGTCACAGGTTTATGATAAGTATATGGTTTCAAGTTATTCTTTTTGTCCCCCTGAGACAAAAAAAGATCAGCTACATGGATTGTTTATTGATGACTTTTTGCTTAAATAGTGGCTTCAAGTTTCCATGTAACTACATTTGCGTATTTTTTTCACCTCGTCGGTGTTTTATATCATTATTTACCTCCTGAGAGGTCAGCTCCCATGGGAAACTCACCAGGTGGTCTTCATAGAGGCGAGAGTTGCCAGATGATGGCAGCCTCTTCGGGGATAGTGCTTCAGACTCCCATCTTCACAGAAACTGGAGACCCAGTCTCAAGGTATCACAAGTGTGCTTATTTTAAAATGAGGAATATCGAGAAAGACTCCTGTTTTGTCTCATTCATCAATCTATCCCCCACTCTACCACGTCAGGTTATTACGTCAGTTTCTTAACTCCACCCGTTTTTATTCAAATCCTATTTTCTTGTTTTAAAGTTAGGTTTGGTTAGGCTAGGTTAGGGTTACGTAAACCTGTAAGAGCATATTTAACCACAAATAAATGAAAAAAGACTGCGTTACGTCTGGCAACAAGGTGACCGAGAAGAAACTGGATGCGTTCATGTTTAAACGTTAATTACTCATGGCGAGAGAATAAGCTCTTCTAAGACACCAGAAATTCATGTATCGCTCATTGTGATTTTCTTTATAAATTTAACTGTGGTAGGTTTTAATGGAATATTTTCCCCAGTTGTATTTGCAGATCGAGCTATAGCTTTTGGCCCCATTTTTTATAAATCCACTCAGGCCTAACGAATCTCATTAATAAAGGTGTACAGTTACATCATATATTAAAGCAGACATATACTACTGTATGCAAAAGCCATTAAAGTAATTGCTGTACCTAGAAACCATAAGGAAGTTTTGTTGACAGTGAAAGGTTAAACGGGATTCAGTGTTATATTCTAAGCTGATATTTCGTGTAATTGACATTGAAATATTTTTAAATAAATACAAAAATTAATCAGTTTTGTTTCGAATTGTTTGTAACTGTGTGTGTGTGTGTGTGTGTGTGTGTGTGTGTGTGTGTGTGTGTGTGTGTGTGTGTGTGTGTGTGTGTGTGTGTGTGTGTGCGGGGCGGCGTGCGGCTGTGTAGTGTCGTGTGCTGTGCGTGCGTGCCGTGGCACTGCATGTAAATGTGATGTTGTATGTTATATATATATAATATATATATATATATATATATATATATATATATATATATATATATATATATATATAAATAAACACAAGCAGTGTAATGTGATCCTTTATTAACAAGTTTCGCCTACACAGTGGCTTTATCAAGTCAGTCATTGTGTCGGTATTTTATACCATTTATTTCCATATAAACTAGCTTTGGCGTTGTTGGTTGGGGATGTTAAATGTTCTTGGTGTAATGCCTAGTATGGGCCACTGGACTTGTAGGATAAGGCTTTTTTATGTTACTTCTAGTGGTGTTGCTATGTTAGTGACCATTACTGCCCTCCTGCGGCCCCTCTATACTGAACGGTAGTGTGAGAGTAACCACAACATCCTCCTCTCTTAGGCACTTACTATTCACCGCAGAGCTTCACTATCAACCAACCACAAGTGCCGTGAAGCGCTGTGTAATGGTGCGGATGCTTTTGGGCGGGTGCCACATGGCGAGTGGCAGGGAGGGTTTTCCAGGGTCTGGCTTCGTCCTTGAGGCCCTCTCTGCCGTCCCTGACCGTGGGAGGGAGTCCCGCAGCTTGCAACCACCCCGCACCCTCCCACGGTCAACCCTGGGAATGACTCCCCTTTCCCCGCTCACCGTCCCACCCATCTCCAACCAACCCGAGACCTCTACAACCTACCTCTTACTCACCGGCTATCCCATAGTTAAGTTTAGTCCTTTATTTAAGTAAACTATATTCAAAGATATTAGTAACCGCTTTAATTCTGAATTATATAATTTCATATTGCATACATTGGTGTAGATATAAGTGACATTTTATAATCCATCGGAGCCCCAGTCACACAGCAACCATCCTCCCCCCACCACCTGTTGTCCGGGTGGTGGTGGTGATATTGACGTCTTGGCCTTCCTTGTAAGGTATTGATCACTACCTGGCACTAACCTTCCAGACTCTTTCCCATGTACCTGTAGATTGCCGTAGACAATTCGGGGGTCACTGTCCCCGCGGCTCACTCCCAGATCAGGACTCAGGTGATGGTCTGATTAATCAGGCTGTTGGTTCTAGCTACGCACAGTCCATCTTATGCATCATACAGCACTGCTGATCAAGAACTGACTTATCTACCAGGAGTCTACCTGGAGTGTGTTCAAGGCAGGTGAAATTGCAGATCTAGAGAATATACAGAGAACTCTTCACTGCACGGTCAAGCACCTTAATTACTGGGAACGTTTGAAGTCCTTTATCTATATCTCCCTGGAACGCAGGCGAGAAACAGTGTGCATATTAATTGGGACAGTGGTGAAATAAGACATTTATTTGGACAGTTAATGTTTATTTAAGCAATACACGGCCTTGATATGATAGATAATTGATTTAATGAGATATGATTACCTTTTGCTTTTATAAGCATTGACAAGAATCTACCAAGGTTGAACACTTGATGGCAAGTTCGTCGTGGTACCAGGTCCTAATAACATCAACACTTAGCTTCTCCACAGTTGAACAGTCTTGTTTCGCGATCCTGCGTTTGGTTATTGCCCATAGTTTGTCAGTAGAGTTGAGGTCAGGAGAGTTTCCAGGCCAATTTAAAACGCTTAGCCCCCTCTCTTCGAAGAATGCCAGCATTTTTCTGGAAGTGTGGCATAGTCAAGGTCCTGCTGGAAAATGCCTTCTCCATCAGGAAAGTCTATCCACAATGGGACACAAATGAGTTGCCACGATGCATTGTATTTGTCACTGTTCATCGTTCCGTCACCAATAACAAGCCGTCCAGGGCCTTTAGTAGTAAAATTACCCCAAAACATCATCTTAGGTGGTGGGTGTTTTGGCGACTGTTGAATGTGTCCATTCTGAAGAGGTTCGCTTCTGCTCCGTTTCACTACCACTGATCTGTACCCATTCATCTGTCATCCATCCCTTATGATCGAGTGCCCAACACAGCTGTTTTTTTTCTAAATAGAAGCGGTCAATAATTGTTTCTTTACCGGTTTAATGGCAGTTCTGCCAACTTCAAAGAGCCTTCGACAACCAGTTGAAGAATCAGCATTTATGCCAACTGAAGCCAAATCTCTGTAGATCTTTGCAGGTTTTCATGGGATCTTTCCACATCCTTCGACACAGCACTCCACAATCACCAATGTTGTCACCTCTCAAATCCAACTAACAGTTAGTTGACTTTGTTAGGCTCAAATTTTCGGCAATCTGTCTGATGCTCAAATCATCATGTTTTCTAAGAGCTACAATACTTTCACGCTTCCTAGGTGTAACATCCATCATGAATTTCAGCAGTAATCATAAATTGAAGGGGAGAATTTGGCAAAACCACATTCACTCACGGAGCACGCTTGCAGGAATAGCCTTACAGAACAACAGCTGTTGTAACACTGACGAGAGTCGCAGGGTAACACCACAGCTGGATGGTTGCCAGAAGTCAGTAGTAAACTCTTCCGAAAAGAACAAAAAGTACATTAATTAAGCTGGAAACTAAGATGTATGATGAGGTAATCACAAAATTTACTCCTGTCCCAATTAATTTGTACACTACTGTACATTATAATCTACATCTGGAAAATCCTAGAGGGACTGATCCCAAATCTGCACACACAAATCACTCCTTATGAAAGCAAAAGACTAAGCAGACGGTGAAACATCCTAAATGAAAAGCAGGGGTGCCACGAGTACACTAAGAGAAAACAGTAAGTGTCTGGGGCCCAAGACTGTTCACCAGCCTTCCATTATATATAAGGGGAATTAACAATAAACCTCTGTCTGTCTTCAAGAAGGAACTGGAGAGATACCTAAAGTCAGTGACTGATCAGCGTAGCCGTGGTTCGTACGTTGGATTGCGTGCGGCCTGCAGTAACAGTCTGGTTGATCAGGCCCTGATCTACCGGAGATCTGTTCGAGGACCAGGCCGCAGGGGCGTTGATCCCCGAAACTACCTCGAGGTTGGTAGGGGGGTCAACGCCCGGTCTGTGATCAAGCCTCCCTGTGGATGGCTTTATCTTAATTAATCCCCAGTATAGAGTATAATACATGGTGTAACATATGGGAATTACAGTGGCACTAGCGAATTATTGCCAGATGTCGACAGAGAAGTGGAGATACACAACCGGAGGAGTATTAAACTATAGTATAAGTAATAAAAGAAGTGATAGTGGCATTGGTGTGCAGGGAAACAATGAACATGAAGTGGGATAAGATAGAGGAAAAGGCATAACCTACCACACCGATCCCCTCACCTCCCTCCTCCTCTGACATCCCAGCCAGCGGGGATGGTCTCCCCACCCCCCTGCTGGCACCCATACCCTCTGCCCATCTCTCATCACCCACAACCCAGCCACCACCACCACATATAACTGCCCAGATAAGATAAATAGCAGTGATCATGACAGAAATAAGATGTAGGATGTATAATATATGATGTTATACACCATAAAAGTTTTTAATGTGTAGTAAGTCTCCATAATAACTACATTCCACATACCCATGCATTGACCTCATAACACCTCACACCTGAGTGCAGAGCAGAAAGGTAAGGTGAAAATCAGGTTCTTGTGGTACCCAGTTGCAAATAGGATACAGGCAGGATGGCAGTACAGTATACCTGTGGGACATGTGAAAAGGCTCTTGGGAAAAAAATCCAGAATCACATGTAACCTTTGATTTTCAAAACATCATATCACCTGTGCAAGAATAAACACTGCAACCAAAAACGACATCTATCAAGACAGGTGTTTCTGGATCTGCAACAAGGATGTGGAATCTATGGACAGATATCAGGAAAGCACTCAGGAAGTTAATAAACAATAAGCATAAAAAAAGAGAAACTATTGGATAGTCTACCCGGAATATATAGAGCATGGGAAGATAGGAGAGGAGTAAAGTTTAACACACAATGCCCAGTCGACAACAATTGACCCAAAAATAAACACACCCACTGGAAAAAACACAGGAAACAAAAAAATCAGCTAGCTCAGTCCCCAGCCCTAGGGCTGACCCAGACCCAGCCCCCAGCCATAGTGAAAATCTGGGTTCGGATTAAGACTCATCTACAGCCACCACAGACATAGCCTCTGGTACAGATGTAGTAGAGGAGTCCTCTTCCAGGGAAGACTCTTCTACAGCCACCAAAACCACAGCCTCTAGTGCAGATGTAGTAAAGAAGTCCTCTACCAGGGAAGACTCTTCTACAGCTACCAAAACCATAGCCTCTAGTACAGATGTAGTAGAGGAGTCCTCTTCCAGGGAAAATGTTGGCCTCATGACAACAGATGGTGGTGTCTCAGGTTTGGATATGGAGGACTGTAGTGCAGATCTAGGATCTGCACAGATTAGGAATACATCCAGTACGAATTGTATCCAGCCAAAAACAAAATGGTGCAAATTCTGTTTGGGCATCTGTAAACATGGAATATCAGGGAAAACGAATGGGACATGCAACTTTGATCATCCCAAAAAACTGCTGCGACCTCCTGTTTAAAGGAGTGTGTCGTTCTACCTCTTGCAAATTCTTCCACCCTGAGATGTGTCATTCTTCAATCCTTGAAAACAATGTTACAATATCCAATTGCTCTGCATACCACCTAAAAGGAACCAGGAGGCACATACCCCATACAACAAACCATAGTAGTTATGGTAGTTATGACAACCTCACCCCAAGTGATTTTTTAGTGGTAAGAAACGAAGAAAATGGAAAGAGGTAACCAAAATAGTCCACCACCTTGGAGCCTTGTTAGACTGGAGGCACAGCCAGTGGCCCCTCCGGACTCACAACTACTGATGCCAACAACAAATATCCCCAACAAACATGCAACACAACCTCATTTATATTTGCTAATATACATGGCCTTAAGCCATACACCAACAACAAAATACCTTTCATTAGTGGACTTCTAGGGGAGTCAAATGCAGTGTTTGCAGCCTTCACAGAGACCCACGCAAAAGATTACTTTGACAGTGAAATATGGATATCTGGGTACAACCTTTTCAGATGTGACAGAAAGAACAGCAACAAGGGGGGGTTGGCCTGTATGTCAAAGTCGCTCATTTGCACGGAGATACTGAACACCACAAATGATGTAGTTGAAGTTCTGACAAAAATCGAGAACCAAAACCTAGTCATTGTACTTGTATATAAACCACCAGATGCAACTTCCCAACAGTTCAAAGAACAACTATCAAAAATTGACTCCTGTCTGGAAAACCTTCAGCCCCATCCCCAAACATCTTGCTGCTTGGTGACTTCAATCTAAGACATACACAATGGAAGAATATAGCAAATAATGTTGTAGCAGAAATAATCCCTGGAGGCAGCTTGGATGAAAAGTCACACACACACATGAGCTGCTGAATTTCTGCAACAAACACACCCTAAGTCAGCAGATATTGGAGCCAGCGAGACTAGAGAACACACTAGACCTTATTTTCACAAATAATGAGGACCTGGTAAGAAGCATAATAAAAAAAAAAACAAATTCTGATCACAATCTAAGTCCAGACTTAACATGCACAGGCGTCCTGATCAGCAAAATGCATACATCTATGTGGGTACCTTTACCAAATTCAACTTCAATAACAAGAACATCAACAGGGTCTTCCAGTGGGCATGGAGAACAACATGACGTTCAATGGTGATAAGTTTCAGCTGCTTAGGTATGGAAAAATGGAACTCAAAAGGAACACTATATACAAAACGCAAGAGGTCACCACATAGAACGAAAGGAACACGTAAAGGACTTGGGAATAATTATGTCTGCTGATCTGTCGTTTAAAGACCATAACAAGACAAAGATCACAACAGCCAGGAAGATGACGGGGTGGGTATTGAGAACTTTCAAAACAAGGGAAATAATGACGATGGTGACACTCTTTAAATCGCTAGTGCTCCCTCACTTAGAATACTGCTCTGTGCTGACGGCCCCGTTCAGGGCAGGAGAAATATCAGAGCTGGAACAAATTCAGAGATCGTTTACGGCTCACATTGAGCCATTGAAACAACTAAATTATTGGGAACGCCTTCAAGTCTTGAACATGTACTCATTGGAGCGGAGGAGAGAGATACATGATAATATATATTTGGAAAGTACTTGAGGGCCTGGTCCCAAATCTGCACACTGCCATAACAACATACTGGAGTGAGAGATATGGGAGAAAGTGTAAAATAAACCCAGTGAGGAGCAGGGGTGCGATGGGGACAATACGGGAGCACTGTATTAACATCCGGGGCCCCAGACTATTCAACATCTTACCAGAAGATATCCGAAACACGGCTGGAACCAGTGTAGAAGCCTTCAAGAGGAAACTGGACAAGCATCTTCATCGGGTGCCAGATCAACCAGGCTGTGATGGATATGTGGGGCAGCGGGCCTCCAGCAGCAACAGCCTGGTTGACCAGGCAAGCACCAGACGAGCCTGGCCCATGGCCGGGCTCAGAGAGTAGATTAACTCTCGAAACTCTTCAAAAGGTATATCAAAGGAATCAGGTAAACTATGCCCTAAATGAAACATGTTGGGAAGATATCTTAAATTACATGAACCCTAACCACTGCCTTGAAAAGATCAACCTCCTGATAGCTGAAGTATGTTCAAGGCATATTCATCTAAGAAAAAATAAGAAGTAAACTGGAGAGAGACGAAGAATCACTGAGCTCCTCAAGCATGCCAAATTATCTGATACACGGAAGGAAGCGCTAACCAGGGAAGTGGTAAATATTGAGCTACAGTTAAAGGACTCATCCAGGATCCAGGAAAGACAAGAGGAGCTAAAAGCGATTAGTGAAATTGAAGGGAATTTGAAATATTCTTTTCATATGCCAAAAACAAGGCAAAAACCACTTCTATTATAGGGCCCCTGCTCAGACACGACGGATCCTACACAGATGACAACAAAGAAATGAGTGAGATACTGAAATCTCAATATGACTCTGTTCAGCGAGCCACTAATCCGTCTAAAGATAGACAATAACAACATTTTTTTCACGAATGAGCCTCAAAATCCTGCCAATGTATGCCAAATTTCTGACATAACCCTAACTCCACTAGAATTTGAGAAAGCCATCGACGACATACCCATGTACTCAGCCCCAGGCCCAGACTCGTAGGAACTCTGTGTTCATTAAGAACTTCAAGAAACCCCTCTCACGGGCCCTAAGTATGCTATGGAGAAGGAGCTTAGACACAGGCGAGATTCCACAGTCACTAAAAACAACGGATATAGCCCCACTCCATAAAGGTGGCAGCAAAGCAGTAGCTAAGAACTATAGACCAATAGCTTTAACGTCCCATATACAAATATTTGAAAGAGTTCTAAGAAGAAGGATAGCAAACCACCTGGACTCCCAAAAATTGCACAACCCAGGGCAACATGGTTTCAGAGCAGGTCGCTCCTGCCTCTGCAACTACTGAACCACTATGATATGGTCTTAGATGCTCTGGAAAACAAACAAAATGCAGATGTAGTATACACAAATGTTGCAAAAGCATTTGACAAGACCGATCATGATGTAATAACACAAAATGCGTGCTAAAGGGATAACTGGCAAAGTAGGCAGATGAATCTTCAACTTTCTAACCAATCGAACACAAAGAGTAGTGGTAAAGAGTTAAATCGGATGCTGCCATAGTGAAGAGCTCTGTCCCACAAGGCACAGTACTCGCACCTATCCTGTTCCTCATTCTCATATCAGACATAGAGATGTAAACCATAGCACTGTATCCCTTGCAGACGATACTAGGATCTGCATGAGAGTCATCCATTGAGGACACGGCAAATCTCCAAGAAGATATAAACCAAGTTTTCCAATGGGCAACGGAGAACAATATGATGTTCAATGAAAACAAATTCCAACTACTCCGTCATGGAAAACTGGAGGAAATAATAGCTAGGACTGAATATACTACAAACTCTAATGCCACAATAGAGCGGAAAAGTAATGTGAAGGACCTGGGAGTGGTAATGTCCGAAGATCTCACCTTTAAGGACCACAACAATGCCACTATCACATCTGCGAGGAAACTGATGGGATGGATAATGAGAACATTCAAGACAAGAGATGCTAAGCCAATGATGATGGATATGTGGGGCAGCGGGCCTCCAGCAGCAACAGTCTGGTTGACCAGGCAAGCACCAGACGAGCCTGGCCCATGGCCGGGCTCAGAGAGTAGATACTCTCGAAACTCTTCAAATGTATATCAAAGGTATATCCTAGGCTAGAATACTGCTGTACATTAACATCCCCATTCAAGGCAGGTGAAATTGCAGATCTAGAGAATGTACAGAGAACCTTTACTGCACATATAAGTTCCATCAAACACCTTAACTACTGAGAACGCTTGGAAGCACTTACTTGCACTCACTGGAGCGCAGGCGAGAGATGCATCATAATCTACACCTGGAAGATTCTGGAGCGACTGGTTCCTAATATGCACACAGAAATCACTCCCTACAAAAGCAAAAGACTTGGCAGGGAGGCCTGGTCGTGGACCAGGCCGCGGGGGCGTTGATCCCCGGAATAACCTCCAGGTAGGTATCAACCAAGTCTGTTGGTAATCCCCTTTGTGTATGAAGGGAGGACGTTGCACCCCTTTTCATTGTGGGATATTTTGCACTGTCTGCCAAGCCTTTTGGTTTTATGGGGGAAGATTTGTGTGTAGATTATAATTTATCTTGTCTACGTTCCAAGGAATACAAATCGAGGGACTTCAGTGCTTGACTAAATCTGTTTTCGCAGTAAAGGTTCTTTACACATTATCCAGGTTTGCAGTTTTGCCTGCTCTGAACGGAACTATTAGAATACAGCAGTATTCCAGTCTCAAGAGAACAAGTATCATCATTGGCTTGGCATCCCTTGTTTTTAATGTTCTAGTTATCCAAACCTATCGTTTTCCTTGCAGTTGTAATAATGACACTGTTGTGATCCTTGAATGTGAGATCTGACATGATCACTAAGTCTCATTTTATTCTTAGGCTCTTTTGAGTTATTCAGAGTTTATTTTATACTCCGTTCCAGTCTTTATTACATCAGTCTTTCCATAACGGAGTAACTAAAACTTGTTCTCATTGAACATCACATTGTTGTCGGTGGCCCACTGGAAAAGACTTTTTATATCAGTTTGGAGGTCAGCTGTGTTGTCAGTGGATGTCATTCTCGTAAAGATTCAAGTATATATCTGCTGGTAAATTAGACACATATGCAACACTTGGGTATCTTTATTGAGGAAACGTTTCGCCACACAGTGGCTTCATCAGTCCATACAAAGGAGAATCGTGAAGAACAGGAGGAGTGTGAGGTTGTCAGTCCCTCAATCTTGAGTCGATGTTGTCAGTCCATCAATCTTGAATAGAATAACAGCATATGAGCAGAGGAAGCTTATATACTGTAGACAGGAGAGGTGCAGCAGTTGTAGGAGGTGTCACATTTGTTCAATGCGGAAGTAGGTCGTGCCCAAGGAATAGGCAAGCGAAGAAATCCCTGTATTAAGATACCAAGATGTTGCAGTGTCAGACAGATGTAATGAATGGTTCAGAACGACGAGTTGGAATTAGACACATATGAACACTTGCGGTGCATATGTGTCTAATTTACCAACTCGTCGCTTCTCTGAACCATTCATTCACATATATATCTGCTAAGGACGACACGGTGCTATGATTCATGCCTATGTCCATGTCGGATATGTGAATACAAAAGAATAGGGGCCAGTACTGTGGCTTGGGGAACAGAGCTTTTAGAACACTATGACAGCTTTTGATTTCAGTGTTCGCTATTACATTATGGGTTCTGTTCTATAGAGAATTAAATATTGTTCTGCCCAATTTTCGTGTTATCCCTTTTGCACGCATTTTGTGAGCTATTAAACCATTGTCACATTTGTCAAAGGCTTTTGCAAAATCAGTGTAAACTGCATCTGCATTTTGCTTGTCTTCCACTTCATCTAAGAGGATATCGTTATGTTCAAGCAATTGTGAGAGGCAGGAGCGACCTGCTCTTATAATCCATGCTTCTCAGGGTTATTCAATTGTCGAGATTCCATGTAATTATCAATCTTGCTTAAGACTCGAATATTTTTTTGATAAGACATTTATTAGGCTCCATTCTTGAAGACAGCCAGGGGTCTGTTGGTAATTCACCATATGTATGGAGGGTGTTAAAAAGTCTTTGTCCCTTTACACTTATCCTTTCATTGGGGGTAGGGGATAGGTTATTTTGTACCCTCACTCGAACCTCGACCTCATTTTCCTAGCACTTCGTCCTTGCCCATTGAAACGGTTATTACAGGGTATCAGCATTGTGTTCGTATCAACAAAGCGCAAGTAAATCTTTCCTTTGTAATACAAGACACGTTATCGTTCTTCATGCCTGGCTGAGCAGACTTCAGTTATGATAGGGGCAGCCTGACGCTGGAAGTAACAGCCTGGTTGATCAGGCAAGGACCAGACTAGCCTGGTCCAAGACTGGGCTGTGAAAATAGGAAAGCTCTCGAAATCCTTCAAAGGCATATCAAAGGTAGGGTGCGGTAGCGATTTCCAGTCGACTTTTAACATAGCAAAGATTTTGTCATTCAGATGGGATTTATGTTATATACTTTGTTTTTGTTTCAAATAAAAGCATGAGTTTAATTGAGGAAAGTTACAACAGTAGTTTTTTTAACAGGAAAGAGTACCACTGTCTTCTGCAGATCCTGATCAGTCGGGTCGCTAGCACTAACAGCCTGGTTGACCAAGTGGTCCAACAGGAAAGCCTGGCTTCATGATGGGCTGCGAGGGCAGCAGAACCCTTGAAACAGGTCACAGTTATGTCATACCTATGTTCTGTCTTACGAATCGGGCAGGTTCTCCGAGAAAAGCATAGGCGATGGAACTAAAGAGACAGTACCTAAATATAGGATCATAAGATTGTATGATTTACTTCAATTGTTGCTAAGTATGAAACCCATAATTTATATACTTTGTCTTATTTGATATTAAAATATTTTAGCCTCTCGGTTTTTATAAATGCGTCGTTATATATATAATTAGATCGGTGTCAGCACGAGAGAAAAAATACATATGCTAGCATAATAATATATTATTATTATTTCTACCTTTATTATTAATCAAGTTTTTTTGTTATGGTATAGGTGACGCGCAGCCTTAAATAATTTCAGCCATAATGACCCTCGTATTCAATAGACTGAAATCTGATAAATTAACCAGTTCACAATATTGTTCTCTCCAGATTGGGTTAATAGTGAACTGTTCTAGAGATGGTATAGTGACGTTCTTAGTGGCATTTGTCTCCTATCTGTTCAGTAATCCTCAGTCAGTGCACGGTAACAAGCATAATAAGGCAGAAGGGGGAGTTTTAAAGCCTTGTGGTCAGTCATTTCACGGAGGTGGGTGAGGTAACTACTCGGAAGTGAAGAGAGTATTGTGATGATTTAAAGTATTTACGTTTCCATGCTAAACATATGTTAGTAAATCATCATGGAAGGCAAATCTGTGATAATTTGTGACGTAAGTAAAGATTATTAAGAAAAAACTGGGTATGTAATGCAAGATCTCTTTGCAACCTTGTTTCATAGTGTTTAGATGGGTTATTTTCCGGATAAATACGTACTGTACTGATTTTCGTGACTGCTTTTTATTTATGTATGTTACTTTACTTGTTGGTATATTTGTTTAGGTACACTGTGTCGTGCCCAATAAGCCATATCGGCCAAACAAACCAAATTTCGTTGATTTTTTTTTTAAAGTTTAGCTTGTGCATTGATGTATATATTCAGAAGACTTAATAGGTATGCATATTTTAATTTTGTGTGAGAAGTAATTTAGCAACTTAAAAGTGGATGAAACTGCACGATCTCTGAATTTTTATTTTAAGGTTAGATGTATACATAAAACCGTTGCTATTATGAATGAATATATTACTAGAGCGAGTTTACATAGTTGCACTGCAACACGATATTGCCATTTTTATTCGTTCACTCAACTCCAGTAGGTGGCTCTTTTATACTGCACTTTTTTCAGCATAGTTTACCCATAGTATAGTAAATCCTACTACTGGGACTCGACTACTCTAGACAGTTTCCTAAATTGTATTATGTGGTGTATGGTATGTATGAAAATTAAATCTTAAAACTTTATAACTTCTGTAGTGACAAGACAAAACTACTAATTTATTTTGGAGTGGTAATTACAGTACTTTATTTACTTGTAACCTCAGTATCGATATACTGAATTATGTAATTCAAGTTACACACGTATCCCAAGCGTTCGCTTTCATTGGGGTTCTCGCTATGGAGGACAGATAAGATTTGATCCCACTACTGTGGGTTTGCAAGGAGCGGCGGCAACAGCAGCAGCCTTGTGATTATGCAGTTAGTTCAACACAAGATAAAGGCCATTCACTCAGGGATTTCAGTAATGTTTTCCATTTACTGTCTGGCCGTTTCTTAGTCTATCGACAGTATTTAAGACATAAGACTGAAATTCATTGTACACAAAAATTAAAATTATTCTAATCACTAACATATTTAAGTAAATTGTGTATAAACATTCAGTGAATACAGTTATCGCAAAATGTCACAATGAAGTCCATATTAGTCAGTCCCTTTAAACTTCTGTAAACACTTGGTACGAGTTATTAGCCTTTCTTATTTAGTTTTTTTATGTAACTTCAGACATAGTTTTATTTGCGTAACTTGCACTGTATTTCTGTAATGTTAATTTTTTTTAGTTTAATTTAGATAGAGAACTGAGAGTTTAGTTAGACACAAATGTGCTTACGTTCAAGTTTTTTATCATTCGAAATTAGTCATTATATTGTTTCGGAGGAGTCAAGTTCGGTATTTTAACATAAGTGTCACTGGTTATATTAAGCATATATCTTGGTATTTATTTGGTTTGTAAAGCGTACTGCAAAACCGTTAACCTGGCAATATCTTTGAGAGATGTCAATGAATCTCAAGTATTTTTTTTTATACACTCAGCGGGCCAAGGTCAGTTGGTGCAAGTCCGGGATGAGTCTATAAATGTTAATAATGTAGATATTTTCACTTCTGTAGTTTTGATCCACGTGTGTTGTGCATTGCAGGTGTGTGTAATGCATGTGTAGTGTTGGATAGTGGTAGCTCAGGTTGGTGTGTAGGCTAATTTTACGGTTAATGGCGCTAAAGGAACTGTAGACTGGATTGTTATAAAGCTTATGCAAATATAATATAGCACCTATAAGTATAACATGTATGACAACGCGTGTTTTTTTGCATTATACTAGGCAATAAGCCACACGTGGCATCTCTTGCGTCCCTGGCATGCAACCTAGCGCTGGGTGCCCCGTGTTCATAAATACAAACCAGTATTCTCGCCTTGTTGCCAGTGGTGTGAAGTGTACACAGCAGCTCCAGTACTGCCTTTGCAGCCTACTGCTTTACTAATGCTCACCACTGCTACAGGTGACTGCTTTACGAACAAATTTTGAACCATATTAGTGTTGTGAAATCTGCTAGATGGCTAGTGAGTTTTGTGGTAAGTACGTGGTGATGGTGCTACTAGCTAGTGAATCTCCCCCCCACACATACTCTTAGTCTCCTGAGTGAAGCCACTCGTTTATACAACCTCAAGATAATCGGGTTATTCTTCAAATATGCGGAGGTTAACTTAATTACCTGTACAATACTGTACGTTGCTACCCATGTTTGTTGGTAAGTTTACATATCTTCTGCTCTGCTACGACATAGACGAGTTAAATATACTACATACCGTCATTGAAAGTTTAATTTTATTCCTACGGTCCATTGTTAGTTTTTAATCACCATGATAGTTTCCATAGTGGTAGTTGCTTTGAGAGACTTTGGGCAATGGCAACCCCCTCAAGGGTGAGGAGGCTCGTGATTCAATTGGACCTGGACCTGTCGTTTCCTTGCTTAGATCGAACCTGATTTCCTTCCATTTCCTCATACATCATATGACATGTTTAGCGCTTCGCCTTAAATAATGAAGTGTCAAAGTAAACTAAGGTTTTGCAGCCGACGCGTCTAGATTATTATAGTCCATGCATCCACCCTGCGGACGGTAGCATAAGAGCATGTGGATACACAATAGGCCCTGGAAATATAGTTTGGGCATGGACGAGTTTGAGTTATCATCGTGCCTGACGTAGCCTGACCCCAATATGCATGGGTCCATGCATACATGTGACGGATGAGGTACTGACCAGCTGCACGGATTGCATACGTATCTTCATAGTTACGTTGAGAATATAGAGAATCGGATTAAAAAAAGCCGTCGGTAAACAATTTAAGGACATATAATTTGCGTTTTTTTACTTGTGCGCGCAAAATGATTAAATTTGAGGGGTGATTCTTATACCTGTACTTGTACACTGAAAAATTTGTTAATGCAGGTATTTAGAACCTTAAACCCACCTACAGTGATTGTTTTTACAATCTTTCCTTTGTATGATTAAAGCAAGCAACCCACAGAGTAAGAATTCAGACCTTGGTGGTGTGTAGTGTAATAGAGAGAAGTTAGGTGTAAGAAAATGTGTCATAAAGTGACAAAACGTATTACATATTGCTTGAATAATATCGCACTTAAATCTGATTGTGAGATCAAACTTTTGTCACGACTAAAGATAACTACGGATGCGTAAGTCTAGGCAAGAGTTTAGAATTCGAGGGCATTGAAAATGTTGGTCATACTTTTGTCTTCTGTGAAATTAACAAAGGGTTGGTACTCGTTGTCCCTGGTATGATTAGCACCTGTTTAAAGTGACAGGTAAAGTCCTTCACTTCTTATTGCCTTGTGATTACATCACAAAATGAATATGAATGCTTGCGCCACACAACCAGAGGAGTTTGCGGTAGTAGAGATACTGGCCCAGGCGATACGTTTTTGATATCACATTATGGTGCTACTATAAGAGATGACGTGTACAAAATACACTTGCACAAAGTTGGGTAACTTTTATTAGGGTAAGTTCGCGCAACAGCAACTTTATCCCTCTTAAGGTTTATAACGACGTCAGTTCTATAGATTTGTCTTCATTATTTGTGATGCATGAGGTAAATGATTCGTAAGTATTTGTTCCTAACTTGTTAATAATGAAGACTTGTGATTCAGGAATGAAAATTGTTTTATTAGGAAGGATTTTAGGAGGGTTATTGGTTTTGTAATTTAATTAAAATTGTATGTTGTGAAATTGAACGTGAATATATTGTATCCACACAGCCGTTGCATCTGTTTATTGTACATATTTCATTTGCTTAGACAAACGCGATACTTGATGCTAAGACAATAATGTTGGGCGGTAGATAAGATTAAAAGTAAATTTGGTACATTTATATGTACCTAAAGATTAGGATAAGAGTATCTAATTGGCTTAAAGAAAAAAAAACCGGTGCATTTTACGACGCTTTGTCCTTTGTAATTCCTCATTCACTACCTCCGGTAAGTGCCAGATCAACCAGGCTGTGATGGCTGAGGGCCAGTGGGCCGTTAACAGCAGCAGTCAAAAAGGAAGCCTGGTTCCCATGTCTGGTTGTGTAGACAACCCTTGAAGACTGGTCATAGGTATGTCCCATAGTCTCATTTTGCTTCATACTTTTTCTAGTTATTTCTTGATTTTTTTTCGGATTTTAAATAAAACTAGTTAGGTAACGAGCCTTTCGCTGTTAACATCAGACTGAAGATTAAGCTTTCAGAGCTTCCTGCACTAAATAACCCACCAGGACTTAGGATCAAACCTTCATCACTCCTAAAGCAATAAGTTGCAATAAGATTAAAAACGTTATGTCTTCCATAGAATCTTAACAAAAAATGGAACAGAACTTGGCCAATTTCGCACAAACTGGAAGCAAAGCTTCCAGCCTCGGGCTGCTGCTTACTGATCATCTAGTGACTCCCTTAAGGGGCCTTGGACAAGCGTGGCGTTCGACTGTCGCATCAGTGCTTGCCCAGACAGGAGTGCATCTCTCATTCTCTGCACGGTATCAAAATTTCAATAATCAGGTTAGACCGTGCTGAACCCAGGTTATGAGGACCACCCCAGGTGAAAGCCTTTGAGACTACCTTGTTAAACACCTTGTGTTCTCACGGCCGGATCCGTTTTTCTGTATTCCTCGGTTTCTCTCGATTCTGTTAGCCCCCTTCTCTCCCGCGCAAAATCTTTGCCGAGTGCTGTATACAGCTGCGTCCTAAAATACATCAGAACGTTATAATAAAGGACTACTAGTATTCTAATAAAGCTAGACTCTCGGAAATCACCAAAGGTATATTAAAGGTAAAGTATAGGACGTGACTAAACATCGTACTGTATTATATGTCACTGGTATACCTTATTAATGTATTAATATTTTTAACGTGCCAAATCCAGGGCAAAAATCGAAACCAGTATTGGGCCCTTGCTTCGAGATGGAATTAACAATGGCAAGAAAGAAATGAGCCGTGAATCAGGCAGATATTAATTATCTAAATTTTGTACGAATGAGGCCAAAAACTCTGACGTCTCAAATTTCCCCATAATCCTAAACCCACTTGCCTTTAAAGAAGCTGTTGATAGTATACCCATACTCTGCCCCAGGCCCAGTTCTGTGGAGCTAAATATTCATCACACGTTCCTTAAATGTGGTATTGAAATAGGATTCATTACAGTATTCATTACTAATGAAGCCCTACTCCATAACGATGGCAACAAAGCAATTTTAACTACAAACCGATAACGCTGACGTCCCATGTAATCAAAATCTCTATCTTTGAAAAGCTAGAATGCTAAGCACCTGGGCTCGCAAAAATTGCACAACCCGGGGCAACTGGATTGTAGCAGGTCACTCCTGCCTTCCAATTACTGGACCATTACGGCATGGTCCTGGATGTACTTGAAGAGAAAATGCTGACTTTAAATACACAAAATTAGCAAGAACTTAGTTTGATCATGGTGTAACAATCCATAAAATGCATTCAAGAGGAATAACATGAAAAGTAGGCTGGTGGATTTTTAATTTTCTAACATCAGATGCATAGTAGTAGTCATCAAAGTAAACTCTAACTTAAGAGGCTGCCATAGTGAAAAACTATTTTCCTCAAGGCACAATACTCTTCAAATTGCTATTCTCATATTCGACATGAACAAGTCATAGCACTGTATCCTCTTTTGCTGAAGGTACTAAAATTTGTAAGTGGGGCTTCCATCGAGGACATTCACTAATCTCAAAAGTGACATTCAAGAGGTTTTCCAGTAGGCTACAGAAAACAGATGTTCAAAGAGGACAAATTCAATTACTCTATTTGGGAAAAATGACTAAAATTTGGGGCGGAAGAAAAAATCAATCTAGTCTGACTTTCAAAGATCACAAGTGTTGCTGTCACAAACGCAAAGGAATTGATAGGCTATATAACGAACATTTAAAAAAAAAATGCCAAGCTAATGAAACTCTTAGTCACTTCTGCTCTCGAGACCGGTATTTTTGCTGTACAGTACACTAATAGCTCAATTTTAAGGCAAAAAAATCCTCTAAATAGAAGGATGTATAAGAGACCTCTGCCTGCCAGTATAAATTCAGTCAAGCACTTAAATTATTGGGAACACTTGTTTTGAGGTTTTGAGGATATCCCTCCAAGAGAGAACCCAATAGTTGATTCAAATTAGATAAGTTAAGATTTAGAAAGGATATAGGAAAGTACTGGTTTGGAAATAGGGTAGTTGATGAGTGGAACGGTCTGCCTAGTAGAGTTATCGAAACTAAAACCTTGGGTAGTTTCAAATTTAGGTTGGATAAGTACATGAGTGAGAGGGGTTGGATTTGAGTGGGACTTGTACGTGAGTAAATAGAATTATCAAAGCTTATTGCTTGGTTAGCGTTTATTCTGTTAGTGGGTTGGATTTGTGAAGGACCTGCCTAGTATGGGCCAACAGGCCTACTGCAGTGTTCCTCCTTTATTATGTTCTAAATGTAAGTGAGATTGATGCATCATCTACACCTAGAAAATTTTGAAGGGATATACATAATGGAAACTGCTCCATTTGAACTCTGCAAATGATATAGTAGAAGCACAATGAATCAGAGTGGCGAAAAGGAATCTGGTAATTATGCTTTCATATAAAATAACATCAATAATGGTAGAATTCAGGTAACGAAAAAAAGCTGCCTCTCAGGAGAGGTCAGTATTTTATTATATTGGAGCAGCCTTTCATAAATTATCTTTAGGGATGTGAAATTGTCATGGATTCGTATCCGGTAAATTAAATGTTGACTGCAGCATCATTTCTCGATTACTGCGAGATTGCTTAAATTGATGGTAAGCTGCAGAAGTTAATAAGTTCTTTGTTTACTTCCTGCTTGTTTTATGTAATTATATCTTGTACCTGATATATACTTGCGGATTTTTGTTTTAGTAGCCTCTTAGCTTCCTGGCCCACCTCCATAACCTTTTGTATTAATTACTGGCCCCACTTGATTCATAGCCTAGAGCCCATCATACATACTCTGGAAGATGTGTATGGTGTGTACCTATACATCTCTTCTAGTTTGTTACACCACTATGAGGGTAATTCCATCAGGTATGGTTATAAAGACTTATACAACAAGCTTATTAGAACTGTTTCGCTCAGGATTGATGAAGCTAACCCTGAGCAAACCGTTACCAAGGAAGCAGGCCAGCCTGCGTGAGTAGAGCAACTCCTGAAACAGGTCACAGGTATGTTGGTAAAGTAAACTAAGACAAGTGACTTAATGGCTGTGAAGTGGGTGGCTAAAGTGACCTTGCTGGGTGCTTGGCCCCAGGCCGGGGTGCAAGGATAGAAACTCTTGAAATCAGTCACAGGTATATCTCGTTCAGTGGAGTGACTTAAATCTTTGGAGATTTCCATAAGTGATATTTAGAGTAATTACAAGCGTAATGTATGGAACCTTGTACTCATTAGCTATAAAAGTTGTATTGTTCATCGGTGATGTTATCGAGACGAGGAAAATGAGACCAGCACGGTGTTGGTGTCACCGTTGTGTTGTGTGCTACTGACCCTGATAGCCTAAGATGCGTCTGGGGGCAAGTAACACCCCTCTTGCAACAGTGTATATACAGCGAGAGGTTTGTGTATGCATCTAAGTACTGTATATACACAATATACTTTAAGATCTATTTTAGGGATCGAATTCTTGGTAGTGTACAGGTGACTTGCAGCTTAATGACCCACATGCCATCGGTAGGCTTTAGCTTTACGCATAGCTCTTCGTATACTCTATTTTATATTGACAACTCCACACTGCACATTTAACGGTATTTGCACAATAAAAAAAACTTTGGAATAGTGAATAATTCTTTGATTTACAGTAGCTGTTGGGAAAAATACTCGGTAGATAAATTATGGTAAATTGTAGCTACTTTCTACAGCTGGCATAGTACAGACACGATCTAGTTGTCAGTTAGGTTTTTACTGTACCGGTAATGTTGGAACCTTACCAGGGCCAGGATGTAAAATACACTTCATTCATGTAAGCTGTGCTAAATGAAGGAAATAAACTGCGAGTATGTGACGTATGTAGAAGAGGTTGAATGTTGCGCATGTCTGTCAGGATAACTGAAGGATGTTTTCGGGGGGTCGACCCCCCCCACGACCCAGTCCCATACCTGGTAGATTAAGGCCTGGTCAACCAGGGCGTGACTACATAGGTTGAATGTTGTGCATGTATGTGTCTTGGATGTTGGCTAATGCATATACGTGTCTGGAAGGTTGGATGTGCGCATGCGGCTGGGAGGGTGAATATTGCGGATGTTTAATGGTTTAGTGTTGGGGTAGAATGCAGGATTGGCTTTTTTTTGGAGGCAGGTTGAATTTACCCGCGTGTCGGGAAGGTTTGGTGTGCGCGGGCACGTGTTGAAAGTTTGCGTGTGCGCGCGTACCTGACATTATATGGGTTGGTTGAGTGAGGAAGTGCTAACCCAGATTTTCTCTCCCCGACCTACTGAGAGAAAGTGAGAGGTTGTGTTGCCTGAGATGTACAGTCCGTACACAGGTCCACACAACGTTAAGAAGGGCATCAGAAAAGCTAAACGGGACTATGAAATTAAAGTTGATAGGGATTCAAAACTAACCCTAAAAGGTTTTTCCAGGTTTATAGAACAAAAGTTAGAGATAAGATAGGTCTCCTTAAAAATAACTGGGCATCTTACTGACAAAGAGAATATGTGCTCTATTTTCAATAATTATTTTCTCGGTTTTCACACAGGAAGACACTAATATCCCAGTAATTAATTGTTATGGAAATAAATGGTATAAAATACCGGCACAATGGAAAGATAAACACATAAGCAGTATAATGTGATCCTTTATTGACAACGTTTCGCCCACGCAGTGGGCTTTATCGAGTCACAAACAGATCTACCTGGATAAAAGAAACAAGGGTATTTATAGGATTTAGTCAGGTGGAGAATGCTGGGTCAGGTGGAGAATGCTAGGTCAGGTGGAGAATGCTAGGTCAGGTGGAGAATGCTAGGTCAGGTGGAGAATGCTAGGTCAGGTGGAGAAAGCTGCATGTGAGTCTTCAAAGTAGGGTGATAGTTTAAAACCTTGGGTAACTTAAAGGGATGGAACACTGCAGGTCTGCTTATGAATTAATTGTTATAGTGGCCCTGAAGAAGATAAATTATGTAATATCACAGTCACTAGTGAAATCGTTATGAAACAAGTAGACCGACTGAAACAAAATAAATCGCCGGGTTCTGATGAGCTTTTTGCAAGGGTTCTTAAGGAATGCAAAATGGAACTCTGTGAACCATTAACAAACATTTTTAATACATCTCTTCAAACAGGTGTAGTGTCTGATATGTGGAAGATGGCTAATGTAATTCCTATTTTTAAAGCAGGGGACAAGTCGTTACCGTCAAATTACCGCCCAATAAGCCTAACCTCAATTGTTGGTAAATTACTAGTCAATTATAGCTGACATCATAAGAAGCCATCTTGATAAGCATAATTTGAGTAATGATACTCAGCATGGATTCACGAGGGGCCGTTCCTGTCTAACTAATTTATTAACATTTTTCAGTAAAGCTTTCTAGGCTGTTGATCATGATAAAGAATTCGATATTGTTTATTTACATTTTAGTAAGGCTTTTGATAGAGTACCACATCAGAGACTGTTAAAGAAAGTGGCAGCTCATGTCATTGGGGGAAAAGTGTTGTCATGGATAGTCATGGTTCACGAACAGGAAGTAGTGTGTGTGCATAAACGGGGTTAAATCCGAATGGGGATCTGTAACAAGTGGCGTTCCACAGGGATCAGTCTTGGGCCCGTTGTTTATAATATATATCAATGACCTTGACGAGGGAATTACTAGTGATATGAGCAAATTCGCGAACGACACGAAGATAGGTAGGATAATTAATTCAAACGTAGATGTCATGGAACTTCAGGAGGATTTAGACAAACTTAATTCGTGGTCAGAAAAGTGGCAGATGCAGTTCAATGTAAATAAATGCAAGGTTCTGAAGCTAGGGAGTGTCCATAACCCAAGCACTTATAAGTTAAATAATGTAGAACTTAGCCATACAGATTGCGAAAAGGACTTGGGGGTTATAGTAAGCAGCAACCTTAAACCAAGACAGCAATGCATAAGCGTACAAAATAAGGCAAATAGATTACTGGGATTTATATCAAGAAGTGTAAGCAACAGAAGTCCAGCGGTTATACTACAGCTTTATACGTCATTAGTAAGGCCTCACTTAGATTATGCAGCTCAGTTCTGGTCTCCATTTTACAGAATTGATATAAATTCGTTAGAAAACATTCAGTGTAGAATGACAGTTAATTCATAGCATTAGAAATCTTCCGTATGAAGAAAGATTGAAGTCCCTTAAATTACATTCACTTGTAAGACGAAGAATAAGGGGAGACATGATCGAAGTGTATAAGTGGAAGATGGGTATTAACAAAGGGGATATAAATAAAGTTTTGAGGATATCTCTCCAAGAGAGAACCCGCAGTAATGGATTCAAATTAGACAAGTTTAGATTTAGAAAGGATATAGGAAAGTATTGGTTTGGAAATAGGGTAGTTGATGAGTGGAATAGTCTGCCTAATAGGGTTATTGAGGCTAAAACCTTGGGTAGTTTCAAATTTAGGTTGGACAAATACATGAATGAGGGGTTGGATTTGACTGGGTCTTGCACATGGGTAAATTGAATTTTCAGAGCTTATTGCTTGGGTAGCATTGTAAATTGGGTTGGGCTAATATCCTGTTAGTGGGATGGATTGTGAAGGACCTGCCTAGTATGGGCCAACAGGCCTGCTGCAGTGTTCCTCCTCTCTTATGTCCTGAGTACAGTCCCCGTTCACTTCACAGAGGCTGGTATAGACTAGCACCGATATATATTTAGTATACTGTAGTAGGTCACATCCTTGGCAAGGCGTGACCTCTGCACCTGCCGCTCCTGTTAACTTAGCAGAAAATAGGTACTGGGTGTTAGCAAACTGTTGTGCTGGACGACACCTTCTGTCTCTGTAAGCCTAGCAGTAGAGGTACCTGCGTGTTAGTAAATTATTGTGTCAGCTTGAGGATAATGTCAAATACTTGAGCCCACCTAGTTTTGTTGAGCAGTCCCTGGGTATTCAGGTCAGATTGTTATTGACTGAACTATTTCTTTTCCCCTATTGCCTTACGCACAATCAGCAACATGATAGTTGAGGTATTAAGCTATGAATACATGTGCCTACACACAATTATTGTAACAGTGATTGGTTGCATATTTTTTATCGTGCGGCTACCACCAATAGCCTTGTTAATCAGGCAGTTTCCTGGGAGGCCTGGTCTGGGACCGGACCGTAGGGACGTTGACCTTCGAAGCACACTCCAGGGAAGTACCAGCGCTGCCACCTCGTAGTAACCAATCATTGCCCCTGTTACAACGCTTAATTGTGTGGACACGTATATTCATTCATAACTAAATACCGGTATTGTTTACTATGAAGAGTTCCCACATGTCTGCATCGGCCTTAATTCGCCTTATCTCCCGTGTTGCCCACTGTACGTTTATTAAATAACTTGTGCATTAACCTGCCTAATTTTTGGTAATTCTCAATTATGGTTGTAAATACAGTGTCTTAAGGAAATCATATTGACCGTTAATTTAGCTTTTAATTAAAAGTTACATAGCGCTGTGATATTAACATTCACTTAGTCCGTATTCTTGTCTTTTTGCACTGCTAAAGTTCTTATTAAAATATTACCAACAGTAAAATGATTAGTTAGAACTAATTTCTACAATTAAATAACCGTTTTAGTTGTTTTTCCCTTGATGTCGTATCCGTTCTAGCAAACTGTCAGTATTTGAGGTTAGATAAAATATCACAGTATGGCTGACCTGGGAGCATGAATTTTGCTTGCTAACATCGAGAGCATTAACTGCTTGTGTGTGTTAGATTAAAACAAAATGTGGTAGCTAATTGAGAAACTCTGAAATATCTTTAAAATATAAAAGTTTGGCTCAAAACCAAAAGTGATTTATAAACTGAAATGCTGCTTTGAGTTTTGTACTGGAATTTTTCAACACAATTCCTCAATACTTAAGCTAAATCACCAACAGAAACATCCCTGTCTCAAGAGGGAACGTGAAAAGCTAAAAGTTGGTTACTGATCATCTGGGCTACATGTAGTGCATACCTTGGACTTCATACTAGCAGTAGCAACTTGGTTGATCAGGACATAAACAGTCTGGGACCTGGCCCTGGGGGCAGTGACTCGAAGTGTCTTCAGACAACCTTCAGGTGATTTTTTTTCCTCTGTTTAGAACATCAATGAATTTATTTGTAGATAGAAGTTCACACGTATATTTGCATCAATATAGCGAGATAACTATTTAATTAGGTATCACACAGATGGATAATGTGGAGTGGTGAACGTTTTTATTGTTTTTACCCAACTTTCAGACTTCTGGTGCGTGAAGTGAACATTGATACTTTTAAAAACTCCTGTCACCAGTGTTTCGGTCTGGCGGTGCTGAGGCAGTGGTGATATTGGTAAATCACACAAAGTACAGTAACTATTACCCACAAATCATATATTAAACACAGACTTAGACATATTCACCAGGAGCTTAAAGAAGCTCCAGGCAAGCGAAATTTCTCCTAAATTAAAGTTTACATATATTGCATGAGTGGTATTAGAGGTAGTCAGGTGGAGAGATCTGGGATTCTTGGCTTCAGTGTCAACTGCACGAGAAAGCTTGCAGCACTAACCTCCTGCCCCACCTCTGGATCACTGCCGGGTCTGTCTGACCTCTGCACCTTAGTGCTGTAAATATTTCCAGCACTTTATTAAAATACGTACTAATTTACTTCATCAAAAATTGAAAGGTCCACGCAATTGTTTGGTAGCCAATTCTGGGCATTATTATCGTACGTGAAACTGTTTAAATCTTGTTGTCACAATGGCGTTATTACCCTTTTTTATTAACGTTGTCATTATCTTGCTTTAGCTTTGAAACAAGAGTTTAAAAAATCCGTTTCTGGTAGTTAATCTGGAAAGCCTAGATTACAGGAATTTGGTTCTCTGAGCCCATCTTCCTAACCACCAGTCATATTATGTAATGACTCCTTGACATCTTGGGCTTTTATTTTATTTATATTTGAAACTTTTAACGTATAAAATGTGTGCGTTCTCTTCTCACGACCCTCACTAGAAATTCCACATCTTAGATGTTAGTGAACGTGTCGCCGTCGTGGTTTACCCCGATTCTGTGTTTTAGCTTGGGGGGGGGGCTACAGTAGTTTAAAGTACTCTTATTTATATAAATAAGTGCATTGCGACAGGTACCTGTGAACATAGGTGTGTATCTACGCTGTTTTGGTTTAACCTCTGTTTTAGGAATTAATAATCTTGACTGAGTATATAGGTGAATTGCAGCCGTGTATTCGATAATCTTTAAAGTTTAAAACAAATAAACTAAAAAGACTGTGGAGAATGCGGAGGGAGGCAGATTGTTGGCTGGTATAGTGGGGGTAACCCGTGCCCCCCTTACGGGACGCCCTCGGCTATATTTTGGTACAACGGTCCGGAAACATTCGTCTTGTGTGACCATGATAACGCTTTTATTATTTAGTAAAATCATTCACTTAGTTTCGTATTCAGTAACACTTGACTCTTGTTATTGATTGTATATACTCTCGAAATAATTTCCTCTGGATCTTCTTTTCTTGTGTTAATGCTAAGCATGCCAAGGTTGTTAACGAGGGTCATTCAGCTGTAGTTGGTGAGTTGTATTTTATCATTGATGGGGTGGGGGCAGTAGCTGGCATTACTGCTTGTGAAAGTGGCAAGGCGCTTAATGAACATACACGACTCTGGTATTTATGCTGATATGTTCTAAGGGTCAACATCCCCTACTGTAAATGTTAACGATGCAACATGCTGCTTTTCGTTTGATTCATTTATGCGTATTCTTTGCATTGGATGATTTCTTAAATTTAGTCTTATAAGTAATTTCATATTCTCGCTAAAAAAAAAATGTACACTGGGAGAGGAGAGATTGTTTACAAGGTAGGAAGTGAGAACATTGGCAGTGCGTGGCACCGAACGTCCTCCAACACCCTCCGGAGTGGGAAGCGCCGGAGAAGGTGCTACGATGCAAGGGAAAACGGAAGTAACGACAGGGACACATTGAGATCACAATGGCGTGGCCTAGAACGGCTTTACGAGAAGGTTGCGTGACCCACGCTAAACTAGGCCCTATGTGAGAATGTAGTACAGCCTACTTTTGGAGTGTGTTGACCCTGAGAAAACTTAGGCTTTAAAATAACATTTATTTCTGTTAATCATAAGGGCGTTTATACCGTAAATGGAGGCGCCTGCAGCAGTACCTTGGCAGACATAGCGGTGAAAAAGACCGTTGCTAGGAATCAAGGAACGTTCAAGGCTCGCGCGACAAGTTTGGGCGGAAAAAAACCCTCAATGATGACAAAAACTGAGAGAGTACAGAACCAAGAAGACACAGTGATGTTTGACGTGATCAAAGAATAACAACGTCAATAATAAATACGGGAGAAACCGGTACCAAAAAGTTGCTTTTGTAAATTCGTTTTCTTTTCTTAAATTGTGGATGTATAAATTATTAGACGTAGTAAGTGGTTCAAATATTTCCATTGTTCCTTGCTCACCTAGTGACATGCTTTTAAGACTCCTCCATGTGGGGATGGCCTCCATAGGGAAGTTTTGCTTTCACCGGGATCTTTAAGTAATGGATAGACGCTGCTCGTTTTTGTGCCGCGGGGAAAGCTGGCTTGAGGCCCCGTTTCCCAGCAGATCTGTGCCACCTTTTTCCTTTGAACTAGATTTCGCATGCAAGTCTAGATGGATTTGAATTGCTTAAAAACACAAAAACGGAGGCGCACTGCAGTAGGCCTACATGCAAGGCATGTTTGTCTGCTCTACTTTTAAAGACGCCTAAAGTATTTGCTTCAATGGCACTAGTTAGCAATTAGTTGCTCTTCTTCTAGTTTAACAATGCTTATAGAAGAGTGGAACAATCTGCGAAGCTGGTAGTAAAGCTTGATTGTCTTTCCTCGAACAGCACCCCTTTCCCTCTTTCTTCCCCTTTCCCTTTTCTTCCCTTCCTCTTTCTTCCCTTCCTCTTTCTTCCCTTTCCCTCTTTCTTCCCCCTTCCTCTTTCTTCCCCCTTTCCCCTCTTTCTTCCCCCTTTTAATACTGCTTACTTTATACATCGTATGTACTCTTAATTCTGTTCGTAAAACTCGTGTTCTACTGTCTGGACGCTGCTGCTTAACCACCGGGCAGCGAATTTGCACACTTATTGGTGATCGAACTTTAATGGTAAAGTTATTCTCTAAGTTTAGGGTGCTGCAATGAGATTGACATTTATGGACTTTCTTTAATATTCATACACTACAATTATTAGGTATAAGCATATTTAGTGTGGATTGGCAGATAAGATTGACAAAACCCTATTGGGCGAAGAGTGGAATGTGTGTTAGGAAAGGAAACTAGTTTTCTCTGTTAGGCATACTTGTGAACCAGTTATTTACAAACATCAGATGTATATAGAAAAATTAGCTGAAACCCAAATAGACGCTTATAATTGCAGCTCGCTAAATATTGGAATTAGAAACCTGTATATTTCCAACGTAATGCTCTAACGATTTCATTTCCTTATGGGAGGTGCCTTAATTCCGATGAGGGACTCTTGATCCCAATAACTACTTATCTTCCTTGTATAGAGCCCGATTTGTATCCTATTTTCCAGGCGCCATATGACAACTACGTGTCTAGGTTAGACACGTTACAAAACACTTCAGATATTTTATCTAAACGTTTTGGTCGTGGGACCTATTCACTCCATATATATCAATCTGCCACAGTAGTCTTAATTATTTGCCAACGTGTCTTCAACCAGGTTCTCCCCACTGCGGGTTTAGCATTTCCCCAGATCTAAATAAATATTCTTCCTTGAAGCCTTTTTATCCACTTCTCTGAGGCTAGTGGTCCCACAATTTACACCAGAGGTGGACCCCATTATATATATATATATATATATATATATATATATATATATATATATATATATATATATATATATATATTATTAACACATCGGCCGATTCCCACCAAGGCAGGGTGGCCCGAAAAGAAAAACTTTCATCATCATTCACTCCATCACTGTCTTGCCAGAAGGGTGCTTTACACTACAGTTATAAAACTGCAACATTAACACCCCTCCTTCAGAGTGCCGGCACTGTACTTCCCATCTCCAGAACTCAAGTCCGGCCTGCCGGTTTCCTGAATCCCTTCATAAATGTTACTTTGCTCACACTCCAACAGCAGTCATATATATATATATATATATATATATATATATATATATATATATATATATATATAAATTATTGTACCCACGAACGAGTGGTATTGTACCCACGAACGAGGTGGTATTGGGATTGCCCACGAACGAGTGGTATTGTACCCACGAACGGTGTATGTCCCACGAACGAGTGGTATTGTACCCACGAACGAGTGGTATTGTACCCACGAACGAGTGGTATTGTACCCACGAACGAGTGGTATTGTACCCACGAACGAGTGGTATTGTACCCACGAACGAGTGGTATTGTACCCACGAACGAGTGGTATTGTACCCACGAACGAGTGGTATTGTACCCACGAACGAGTGGTATTGTACCCACGAACGAGTGGTATTGTACCCACGAACGAGTGGTATTGTACCCACGAACGAGTGGTATTGTACCCACGAACGAGTGGTATTGTACCCACGAACGAGTGGTATTGTACCCACGAACGAGTGGTATTGTACTCACGAACAGTGGTATTGTACCCACGAACGAGTGGTATTGTACCCACGAACGAGTGGTATTGTACCCACGAACGAGTGGTATTGTCCACGAACGAGTGGTATTGTACCCACGAACGAGTGGTATTGTACCCACGAACGAGTGGTATTGTACCCACGAACGAGTGGTATTGTACCCACGAACGAGTGGTATTGTACCCACGAACGAGTGGTATTGTACCCACGAACGAGTGGTATTGTACCCACGAACGAGTGGTATTGTACCCACGAACGAGTGGTATTGTACCCGAACTGAGCAACGAGTGGTATTGTACCACGAACGTGGGATTGTACTCCCGAACGAGTGGTATTGTACCCACGAACGAGTGGTATTGTACCCACGAACGAGTGGTATTGATCAATAACAACACTGCGACTAGCCAAGGAGTCGAACCCATGCTGCTTTGGCCCGCCTCATGGTGAGCGAAAGACAGATAACCTCTAGTCCACGGGACCACACAAGTCTCAAGAATGACGCATACAGCCAAGCTAGATGTTGTACCCGTCGTCCGAGAACATACGGTGATGTGGACGCTTCTGAGCTAATTTCATTCTACTCCCTGTTTGGTGTACTAGCCCAACAAGCAGTATTTTATATTATTGTACCACGAACGAGTGGTATTGATCAATAACAAATAACGAGTGTGTACATAACATCTACGTTTTTGTTTTCTTACAACGCCCCCGTAATTCTGTCAGAGGTTCAGCAGTTGACAAGCATGATCTTTCAGTTCTAAAAACCTTCCTGGTTTGGGCTGTGAAGATTGTGTGTTCCATAAAGCTTGTAATTTGGAATCTCATCACTTTAAAAAAAAAAAAACTTCTATGATGCGGGATGTTAGGGCTACTGGTCTGTAATTTTTGGCTAGTGTTTGACTGCCTCCCCTTTTTTAAGGCAAATGGGCTGTCTGTACTCTTTAGTCTCTGGTATTTCACCTGAATCTAAGTACCATGCTATTGGTACTTTGCACTTTATTATAAATAAGGAATTCCATGACTCTTATCCAGGTGCTAAGTTAGTGGGCATGTTTTCTATTTCTTTTTCGAATTCTGTGGGATTAGTAACTAATGTCAGTTAATTGGTCTGCACGGCCTTCATATGGAATGAAAACGGTTTCTGCATTCTCCACCCTGCTTTCATTTAATGGGTTGCTGAACATAGACTTGTAGTGGTCTTCTAGAATTTCACTTATTTCCTGTTCATTATCCATATATGAACCACCTCTTATTAAAGGTCCAATTCTACAGGTAATTCCTAGCTTGGATTTTGCATATGTATAGAAATATTTGGGATTTCTTGCAATATCCTGCATGACTTGTTGCTCCCGTTCGGGAGCAATCTGGTACGACAGCATTAGTTTTTGTTCAGTCTTGATCTCTCAGCCAATATTCTTTCCTTCGCTGTGACATTCACGTTAAGCAATTCGTTAACCTCTTTTTCTTCTGTACAGTCTTGTACGCTCTTTCTGTATCTGATCTAGGTTTATTCAGTAGTACAAATTTAATACAAATCTTGTTTGCCTGTGTGTTCAGCTTTTCCAGGCACTGGTGAGGATTTAAGGTTCTCATGACTGTTTCCTAGGATATGTCTGATGGTTCTTAATTTTGTCCCAGCCACTTCTATGGTTGTTCAAATTAAATAAATTTACTGAACCTCCGTCCTTGCACATTATTGCTAGAATTCCCTGCATCTGAGTTTATATTTTGTTTGTACGTACTTCTATGATTTGGTCAGTTTGTTTCTCGTAAGTGTCTGATAATTTAATCGTTTGCTGCATTTTGTCCAACTTTCGTTGTTTTTTCGCTATCTCTACAGCACAGAGTAGTACATTGAAAATGCATAACTTGACGGTAAATTCTCTTAACTCTGATATTTTCGTCGAATAAGAATTCTAAATATTTTGTACATCTAAATAACACTGACATAACAGATGAATCCACGTAGAGATAACTGATTAATACTGGAACTGCTTTTTGGCAAATGTAATTCAATGTGGGCCAATGTGAAGTTTTAGTTATGTGAATAAACAAGGGTGGACGATGGGCTCGAACCGCGGTCTGTAAATTGACAGTCCGACGTTCTACTGTCTAGACGAGGGGTCCCCCAACCTGCTGCCTGAGGGCCGCATGTGGCCCTTCTAGGAAATGGGTGTGGCCCTCACATGAAGTTATGAATTCACTTTTTTGTAGGTTCCACAGTGTCAACAATTAAAAAATATTTAAAGCCATTTCACACCAAAAGCTTATCGTCACACTAACACCTGCCTTTCACTTCTGGTCAGTTCCGGTTTATCCTAATAGCACATGCTACATGACCTTCAGGTCAGCTATAGAATAGAAAGTATTTTTAAAGAGAAAACCCTTTTGGAGTTCTATGCCAAGCTTAGATGTAGGCTTACTGATGAGCGTCTGCATTAATTAAGTCCCTTGAGCCGTACTCCTTGGAACGTAGGCGAGAAAGATGAATCATAATCTACACCTGGAAAGTTCTAGAAGGAATTGGTCCCAGACCTGCACACTGGAGTCACTTGGTGTGAAGGCAAGAGACTTGGGAGACTGCAAAATATCTCCCATGAAAAGCAGGCTTGCTACGAGTACTAAGGGGATAGACTAAACATTCTCCCTTCCCGCTTCAATATACATAATTACAAGTAAACCTTTGGCGCTCTGCAAAAGAAGACTTGTAAATTCAAGTCAGTTCCTGATCAGCCGGGCTGGGTGCATATACTAAACTGCGTGCGGCTGCTTCCATAAGTCTGATTGATCAGGTCAGCACCAGGAAAGCCTGGTCTGGGGGCGGGTCGCGGCTTGACGATATCGTCATTGCCAAGTCTGACAAATTTTATTACCTGATGTATGAAGCCCATCTATGTGATGGCATATGTCAGAAACGTATCTAGCTTTTGTTCTCTCTTAGTTTTGTGTGCAAACCCTTTATCAGGTTTCCATTTCACCTTATGGGGAAGTTTAATACCTCCCTGGATGGTTACTTCATACCATCCTACACCTTGTCTGTTCTACCATAATGACAGGTTCAAACAGGTATTGTAAAACCAAAGACGAGTAGTCTTTTTCACGGTGGGAGCTGAGATAGGGGAGGGGAAGACTATCAAAGAATGATATATGTACCTTTGAAGAGTTTCGAGAGTATTCATCACTCTCTGAGCCCGGCCATGGGCCAGGCTCGTCTGGTGCTTGCCTGGTCAACCAGGCTGTTGCTGCTGGAGGCCCGCTGCCCCACATATCCATCACAGCCTGGTTGATCTGTCTTAACTCTGTTTCTTGGCTACCTTGCTTGGAAGTTTCTGTAAAGACATAATAATTAAGAGGTCTGGCCATTAGCTATGTGAATCGACCCCTGCAAGCACAATTAGGCAAGTATGTGGTTTCTTGTCAATGTTATTTAAGGCAGCTATATAGATTTTGGAGACTTTGCACTCGTTCATGCGATACGCGGAGTCTCAGCAAGGTGCTAATAAACTGATCATTGAGGCATACATAATCTCCTTAGAAGGCATTCCCTCAAGTGTGGAATAGAGCCATAAATTCCCAGTTCTATGCCTGGTCAAAGCACTCTGATTTGCATATGTGAATAAGTGCCACATAAAGGTCGGTAGACCAGCTGCAGAACGACACTTTATGAAACCATATTGACGGTTAACACTGGAAAAACAAATGCTGCTATTTGTTAACATTAGTCGAGCTTGACTGCCTTTTGTGAACGGGGACTAGATTTTTCTTCTTCAGAGGGCCATTTATCCTGTGCTAACCGAAGTTGGCAGAGAAGAGCAAGCGTGGATGCCAGCTAGTTAGTACATCCACACAGCAATCTTAGACCTTGCTTGTCCGGAATCCCCCTCCCTCCCCCTCTCTGTTCAGGAATTTGAAGAGGTGAACAAATTCACGTCTACTGTATTTTTCCTTTCGTTTCTCTCCCGTTTCCCCCTCTTCCCCACCCTTTTTTAAAAAACCCTCCCATTTTTCCTTGTTCTTTCCTCTCTTCACCTCTTGCATTAACCACCTTGAGTTATTACAGTTTGCGATCACTATATTTTTTACATTGTCATTCTATTTTGTTCAACGCCTCTTTAAATTATGCCCAAGCGTCATGCTTCATTACTTTGGTAGTTTAGTACAACGGTTGAAGTTTCAACGTTATTTCGACAATCGCTTAATAGTCAAAGATCATGTAACGTGGTTAATACTAAACGGACACAAAACAAGAATAGACTGTTGTCCCTTCTTGTATCTTTATTTTGCACCTTGATGGAATTTTGTACCTTTTACACCCATGCTTGTTATACCTAGAATCTGACTTAATCACCACCCACTGTCTGGCCTTTTTTTTTTTTTTACAGAATTTTACAAATGCGGTAAGTAACAAGAATTTATATAAAAAAAAAAATCCAAGAAACGGTGAAGCACAGTATGGAAAGATATATATTTATCTGAAGACGGTTTGTGGTATTTTTGTACGTGATTGTCTAATACAATGCATCATATCTGTGTGTCGGGGGAGGGGGTGTTTAGGGCAGGTAATTTATATTGGTAAAGTCTGTGCAGTTGGCAAATAGAAGTGTGACTTGAATATTTACTTGTTAACCAGGTGGGGCCGCTGCCCCGGTTGGCCCTCCCTCGGCAACCCAACCTCATTTTAAGTTTTCTTAGTAGGCCTTACCCAGAATCAATACCTGAACGTATGTTCACAAATTACGAAAATAATGGTTGGGGTAGATTCCATAATTCAGTATAGTCGTGTATTTAGCCGCAGATTAAGGGAAAAACGCAACATTTTGGCAACTGGGTGTGAGCGATAAAGCATGTTCAAATTGGAACGTTTATTTTTTGTGTGGTGCGTAAAGGTAGAGGGACGGGTTGCCCTCGTACAGTAGAGAACATAAAGGCACAGTACTGTGTCTGGAACAATGCACAAATAACCGCATATAGGATTGAAGAACTTACAACGACGTTTCATTCTGACTTGGACCATTTACAAAGTCGCACTGTGACTTTGTAAATGGTCCAAGTCAGACCGAAACGTCGTCGTAAGCTCTTCTCTCCTATGTTAGGGTTATTTGTGTATGACTCGTACTATAGTTTTCACCAGTATTGTTTGGATTACCACATTTACGGTTCGCGTGCATGAGACACGTGCGAGGTTTACAGCAGCAGACCACTGTGATGATAGTCTACTGTAACGAGATTGACAGTAGTATATGCATCATACATCTTTAATGTGATTTTAGAGGAGGAAATTACTGCCCTCTCAATTTCACTGTGCCCTCCTGATTTTGTTTTTCTTACTAGCAAGCTAATATGAAGGTTTGACCCATGACCAAAACTCTGAATGACACTTCACCTTTTTTTTTTTTAATTAGTGTCGACGAATGTGATCTCATAAGTTCAGAAGTTAATTCTACAATAATAACGCATTTGGAAGAAATCTTGAGTGATTATTTGTATAGTATAGCGAGTTTAGGGTAGGGGAACGTAGGTTGCCCGTAGTAGCTTCCGGAAGTCGCCGCTCCCAGACCAGGCCGCCTGGTTGCTGGCCTGATTGATCAGGCTGTTGGTACCCATTTAGAAAATCCTGGAGTGATTGGTCCCGAGCCAGCAAAAGGAATACGGTGCAAACTGCCACCATTTTTTAAGTACAATGAGTACAGTAAAAGTTAATGTAAGGGGACAGAGACTAAACACCCTCCCTTCATGCGCAAGGGAAATTACCAACAATCTCCTAGCTGTTAAGCAGAAATTTCGCAGAG
This sequence comes from Cherax destructor, assembly GCA_009830355.1. Lineage (NCBI taxonomy): Eukaryota > Metazoa > Arthropoda > Malacostraca > Decapoda > Parastacidae > Cherax > Cherax destructor. Next base: position 490,011 of record WNWK01000008.1, read on the forward strand.
TTCAGATGAATTTAATCCGATTTAAAGCCTTTGTAGGTTTCTTATATACTTGTGTATAGTCTAATGTCAATTTCTGTTCAGGTTAAGTTAGATTGGCGTCTGTTAACAAAAAATAACCAATATCATGCTACAACGCCTATAAATGCAATAATACATAAGCGATAAAAACGTTTCAGTGTAAACAGAAGAAAACGTGGAGCCCTGAGGGCCTTGATGCTGGTGAGGAACTCTTGATCCAGAAACTGGACTTGTTCTCTTTTCTTCCATGAATATAACCTGAATGCCTCCCATTATTCAGGCGCTTTATGACATCAAATGGGTTTAATGTTTTCTCCATCCCTTCCCGATTAAAATTAGCCAAATCATTGTCTTGATGCCGGCGTGATGCTATTGATCCAAGGAACTAGACTTGTTATTCACATGACCTCTATGGGTTTAGCGCTTCCTCCAAGATTAAAAATTTCTTGTCAGTCTCTCGTCCTATCAATAGTTTGTCACTGGGGCTGTGGTTCTGTCAGCCTCATGCCTGTAATCTGACAGTTGTTTGCTGTTTGTTTATGGTAGATACTAAAATATCGTAAATGTAAAATTACAAACCTTAGCAACATATATTTTAACTTGGTGTTGTAGTATTTCTCATTTTGTTGTGCGTTTTAGTTTGAATTGTTTTATAAGTTTTGTGTTTTAGTTTAAACTTTTACAATAGTATTAGTTTGTGGCGGTACTAAATTTAGGTGTCAAAAGCGCCAAATGACCTTGTAGGTCGAAGAGCACAGTAAATCTAAGTTTCCTTCTTGCCTATTTCGGAACGAGAACGCGCTTAATACAATGATAAGAATACCTTTATACCTCTGAGTTTCGAGTCTTACTGCTCTCGGAGCTCGGCCATGGACCAGGAGGATCATGTTCAGAAGAATCATGGTAAAGATGATGGTATCGTGGTTTTATAAATTTGGCAAATTGTTGCCGAATGCTGTCTTGAGATTTCAAGTGAGTTTTATTAAGAAACAATTGATTTTCCATCTTGGATAAAAAAATGTTTTTGCAAATAGGAAGAGAGCAAGGTGAATGAACGCCAGTGTCTACACGTGCTTTGTTTTAACTTCACAATGGTGTTGCCTTCTTCGTCGGGGAAAATGCTGATGACGTGTTATGGTGACCCCCGCATTTAGAGAAGGCTTTTTTTCGATATTGGGATGAAAATAGTGTGATTGATTCAGTGGGCTATTTCTCATGTGGCTCGGTCTTCTTAAATTGGAAAAGTAATATTAGAATGAGAAGAAGACAGTAAAGGTCAGTATATACTGAATATTTTAAATGTTCTCAAACCTAGATTTTTGCCCCGAGGGGCAAAATCTTTTTGGCAGCTCCGTTCATCTTGAGTGAACATATTGCCTTAAACAGTACATAATAGGGATGTATCGGATGTGAAAATTTAGATATCCGGGATGCGGATGTGTATACGGATGTCTTACTCATTTTACGGATGCGAATGCAAGAAATTGTGCGGATGCGAATATCCTATACATCACTAGTACATACTTATCAGCCCAAATAGTAGATACACCACTGGCGATATTAACTCCATTCCTGGTTTCAGTATACATATACTACCTGCTATAATACTAAGGATAATTTGCAATTAAAGATGATTTGCACTTTTCCTTATTTCATTGCAACAAGTCCTGGGTATTTGTGTAGTGGTACGAACCGTAGTTACTTAATATTGCTCATGAATGTTAATGGTATTCTATATTTCTGTATACTGCAGTATTCAAAATAGTGACAATGTTTTTATTCTCCCCCGCCACTTTTTTTCAGGACTATAAGTGGGTTTTTAGTGTTAAACAGTTTTTTAGTTTTAATATTTTTGTTACTATCATTTCACAGTTTGTTATTGATCAGTTTTTCATGTTTACTGTGCATGAAAGTTCGTGTTATGGTGTACTAAGTTTGTGACTATTTCAGGTGTGTAGAGTGTGGGAGGTGGGTCGGGGTCGGGGCTGTGCTGGGCAGCGTCAGCCGCCACCGTGGAGTCGCGAGGCGGAGCTCCGGCGGTGTGTCTGGGGCTCTGCCGCCTCAGCCCCACTCCAATAACAACCCCCCGCCCCCGCCCCCGCCACAGCAACCTCCGCCACAGCCGCCCCAGCAACCCCACCAGCAGCAACAGCAACAACCTCATCAACCACAACAAGCACAGCCTCAGCCAGCCATTGCAGCAGCAGCGCTCCCAGCTGTTGCTAACAACGGGCAGGCACAACACCAACAGCAGCAACCCCAGCCAGCACCTAACGCTGCAAATCCTCATCAGCCTCATCTTCCGCAGCAACAGCAGCAGCACCAGCAGGCAGCAGCGGCAGTAGCAGTAGTAGCGGCAGCAGCAGGCGCACCACAGCCTCACCAAGGGCCGCCGCCTTTAGCTGCAGCAGCTGCTGGAGCAGCACACGTCGGGGGAGCGCCTCACGTACAGCAGCATCCACCTGTGCCCCATCAAGCACACACCCCTCCTGCCCACCACCCAGCTCTAGGTGAGTACCGCTTTACATGTATACTTTACGTGTAGATAGTTCTCCAGTATTTAACAACATTGTATGACCCTTGTGGATTTAGTGCTTGATTTGATGAGGATAATTCAGCATTATAATCATGGGAGGTGTGCAACACTTGTAGGGGTTATACAGCACCTGGGAGGGGAAACAAGGGGAGGCAGTCAGCTCCGATCCAAGGAAAGAAAAGATAGATTAAATTCCTTGAATCAAGTGGGAACTTAAAAAGTTTGAGTAGTGATCAGTCACTCGTCACCTGCTACCTGGCGTGTTCCGCAGGTTAGCGGATCCAAGGCCAGTCCCTGACCAGGCCTCCCTGGTCTGGGACTAGTCGATCAGGCCTGATCGACTAGGCTGTTGGCGCTAGTCGCCAACTAAAATACAGTATTTTCTCAAAGCATATGAAGACATCTATTATTTTAGGTTCGATTAAAAGAAAAGAATAAACACAATTCAGTGACTGGGACAGTTACCTGAAATTTGTGGTTAACCATACCTAAAACGGGGACCAGGGTGTGTGTGTGTGTGTGTGTGTGTGTGTGTGTGTGTGTGTGTGTGTGTGTGTGTACGTACTCGCCTAGTTGTGGTTGCAGGGGTCGAGTCATAGCTGCTGTGTGTGTGTGTGTTTGTGTTAAAGATATATATATCCCAGGCATTGGAGTTAAAAGGCTGGTTCTTGTTTGTGATAGTTGTTTCAACATGTCTCCTGCTTGTTGAGCAGGAAGGATTCTTAGAATACACGAAAACTAGCAGTTCTCCAGTTGTGAATATTGACAGAATACAAGCATCAAGGTTAGTAGTGTATTTCTTGTAATAATCATCAGTCTGATAATTCAGACCAGTCAGTGATCAGTAAGGCTGTTTGGGGTGAAAACCTGGAGTAAACCAGATGCGTAACTAATGCAGCGTTGTTGGACGCATTATTCGGGATTTCCTCCAACATGCTAAATGTGTATTAGAGATATCAACAGATGCTTAACAAATATAAGTTAAAACACGGATATAAAAAAATAAGTGTATTGTAAATGAATTTAAGCCTCCCCTCCCCCGCCTCTCTTTTAATCACAATAAATTATTGGTGAGAGATGCGTGTTTGAATGGCTGTTCAGATGTATTTTTAATGTTGATACTAAGGTGTGACCTTGTCTTTCAGTTGGTCACGCGCACTCTGTACACGGAGGTGGAGGTGCAGGTCACGTGTCCTCAGGAGGAGTCAGCATGTCGGTGTCCAGGGTTCCCTCCCCTCTACCCCCAGAGAATAACATGCCAGTGGCTGAGAACTGGTGCTACACTCAGGTGAGTTGCCTTTTTTGACCTTCATAAACTTACTTTACACTTATCAATTTTCATAATTTTAACTATGCAAGTGAAAAGACTTATCACTTAAATTTAGTCTTCCCCCCTCCCCTGTCTTTCTTCCCGCTACTATTTCCCTCTTTCCCCTGTCTTCCCTCTTTCCCCTGTCTTCCCTCTTTCCCCTGTCTTCCCTCTTTCCCTTAGCGCTTCTATTTGATTATAATAATTATAATTCCCTCTTTCCCCTGTCTTCCCTCTTTCCCCTGTCTTTCCTCTTTCCCCTGTCTTCATTTCTCAATTTCTTATGTTTTCCTCTACCAACAAGTTAAAACCTCTGTTTCTTGTCCTCATAATAAACAAAAAGACTCGCCACAGTTTTGTATCATTTGCTGAAAAATTGCAGAAATATAATTGGTGCTTTCCAGCGGGCAGTGGACAACATGACAGTCAATGGTGGTAAGTTCCAGCTGCTTAGATATGAAAAGAATGAACTCAAAAGGGATACAGTATACAAAGCCCAAGAGGATCATCAAATAGGACGAAAGGAACATGAGAAAGATCTGAGAGTAATTATGTCAGGGGAGATATCAAAGATGGCAGAGATACAGAAATAATTTACGGCCCACATATACCAGTAAAGCATTTAAAATACTGGGAATGCCTTGAAGTCCTAAATGTGTACTTGCTGGACCGGGTAAGAGATGTATACCTGGAAAGTGCTAGAGGGCATAGTCCCTCTAGCACTTTCCCTACCATTTGTTTTTTCTACTAGGCTCCCATGCGTATTTTCCTCTCGATACCCATCTGCTCTGTCCCCTCCGTATACATCTGTTATTTCCCCTCTGACCTTTCCCTTCCCCCTATTACGAGTACCTGACGAGTGTTTAGACGGTCAGTGCCCCAGTGGTTCGGTTCCAGATCTGACCAACCAGGCTGCTCGTGCTAGCCCCACAAAGTCCAATGTAAGCCCCCTATCCTGTGACTGGAAGAGTACCATCATTATTGGCTTTGTGTCCCTTATTTTGAAGGTTCTAGTTATTCAGCCTATTATTTTCCTTGTTGCGACATTTTTGTGGTCTCTCACTACTTTTCCCCTCTCTCCCATTACTTTTCCCCTCTCTCCCATTACTTTTCCCCCCTCTCCCATTACTTCCCCCTCTCCCATTACTTCCCCCTCTCCCATTACTTCCCCCTCTCCCATTACTTCCCCCTCCCCATTACTTCCCCCCTCCCATTACTTCCCTCTCTCCCATTACTTTTCCCCCTCTCCCATTACTTTTCCCCCTCTCTCCCATTACTTTTCCCCTCTCTCCCATTACTTTTCCCCCTATCTCCCCATTACTTTTCCCCCTCTCTCCCATTACTTTTCCCCTCTCCCCATTACTTTTCCCCCTCTCTCCATTACTTTTCCCTCTCTCCCATTACTTTCCCCCTCTCTCCCATTACTTTTCTCCCCTCTCCCCATTACTTTTCTCCCCTCTCCCATTACTTTTCCCCTCTCTCCCATTACTTTTCCCCTCCCATTACTTTTCCCCCTCCCATTACTTTTCCCCCTCTCCCCCATTACTTTCCCCTCTACTTTTACTTTTTCTCCTTAATATCCCATACGTGTTTTGTACTTGTGTGCGCATAAATATTATTAATGGAAATGGAGAAAGGTTGGTTGCCATGGGAACAAGTTTAGAATCTCTACAGCCTTCACTTCCCTCTTCGTCTTAGCTGCTCTGTAACGGCCATCTCCTGTGCACACCACCACACCCTCTCTCCAGGGATGATGGGCGAGGAGAGAAGAGGGGTAGGGGAGAGTGAGGGGTGGCAGGGGTAGCAGCATGAGAAAGGTGAGTTTAGCAGAAGAGAGGGGGGGGGAGGCTAAAGTAGCAGAGCAGCAGGAGGGGTGGCAGAGGTGTAGGAAACAGGTGGGGCTGATGATGGTAACAGCAGCAATGGGGGTGGCAGAAATAGCATCAGGAGAAAGATAAGGGGTAGCAGAAGAGAGGGGGAGGCTACATTAGCAGAGCAGCAGGTGGGGTGGCAGAGGAGGAGGGGTGGCAGAGGTAGCAGAGCAGCAGGAGGGGAGGGGGGGGACAAAGTTTAAGGTAGCAGCTTTTTTATAAACAGTGGTCATTATCAAGGAAAGGACATCATCACTGTGTATTATGTATGTGTAGGTGGGTGTGGGGATTGTGCTTAGTAGTAATAGTGAAAAATGTTGCAGTACTCTGTTTGCAGAAATTCATACCAAACCCACAAATTGAAAATTAACTTTTTTTCTATACTGTACTTTAAAATGATCCTAATGGACTGTTTTATTTTATATTTTTTTATTAACACATCGGCCGATTCCCACCAAGGCAGGGTGGCCCGAAAAAGAAAAAACTTTCATCATCATTCACTCTATCACTCTTGCCAGAGGGGTGCTTTACACTAGTTATAAAACTGCATCATTAACACCCTCCTTCAGAGTGCAGACACCCGTACTTCCCATCTCCAGGACTCAAGTCTGGCCTGCTGGTTTCCCTGAATCCTTCATAAATGTTACTTTGCTCACCTCCAACAGCACGTCAAGTATTAAAACCATTTGTCTCCATTCACTCCTATCAAATACGCTCACACATGCTTGCTGGAAGTCCAAGCCCTCGCACACAAAACCTCCTTTACCCCCTCCCTCCAGTCTTTCCTAGGCCGACCCCTACCCCGCCTTCCCTCCACTACAGATTTATACACTCGAAGTCATTCTGTCTCGTTCCATTTCTCTACATGTCCGAACCACCTCAACAACCCTCCTCAGCTCTCTGGATAATAGTTTGGTAATCCCGCACCTCCTCCTAATTTCCAAACTCCGAATTCTCTGCATTATATTCACACCACACATTGACCTCAGACATGACATCTCCACTGCCTCCAGCCTTCTCCTCGTTGCAATATTCATCACCCATGCTTCACACCCATATAAGAGTGTTGGTATAACTATACTCTCATACATTCCCCCCATTACTTCCACGGACAAAGTTCTTTGTCTCCACAGACTCCGAAGTGCCCACTCACCCTTTTCCCTTATCAATTCTATGATTCACCTCATCCTTCATAGACCCATCTGCTGACATGTCCACTCCCAAATATCTGAATACATTCACCCCCCAGTCCTCTTTTAATATACATAAGTGATCTCGAGGTATGACATTTAAAATAGCAAAAATGTTTGACAACAGTGTTACCGAAATAAAAGAAAAAGGGACCTTGGAGTCATCATAAGCAACGACCGCAAAAATACTAAGAAATGTCTGTTTGTGAGAAAGGAAAGGAAATAGAAAACTTTGATTCATAGCTAGAAACTCAGAGCACATAACACTAGATACCATTGACACCCTTCACTACTAGTTATGCCTTCTAGATGTGGTCTCCAGATTACATGAAAAACGTAGATATACTGGAGACGGTACAAAAAAACCGAGTTGATTAGATAGATAAGCAACCTTAATCCGTCTTGCATGTTCATATTTTGTTGTTTAATGTAACCTGGACAGACCAGCTCAAACAAGTCACCTTCATGTATACAACCAAATACGAATTTTAGCTTTAAGAGACTTAAACCTCGGAATTACAACTAACATTTACTGAGTTCTTGAAAGTTGTAAATGTGTGGTAACCATGACGGCAGTGACGTCAGACCGCGTGCCCACAATCCCAAACTCCAGACAAACACCAGACTACATACTCTCAAACTAAAATGCATACTAACATAACACTCATACCTCTCACTTAATTACCAGTTTGTGTCCAGCAATTCTTCTTCCCGAATAGAATAAAAAAGCGAGTTTGTATGCATATATATATGTGGCGGTGCATTGAAGTTTATGAGCAAGCGGTTTGACACTCGCACGCGGTCTCCTTTATTTTTCTATTGCGGGTGACACGGTTTGACGTCACTGCTGGCTTTGACAACACGGGCCGATCCCCCGCATTGTTGTTATTGATTAAATACCACTCGTTCGTGGTTACAATATGATATATACTGCTTGGGGAGGCTAGTACACCAAACGGGGAGTAGAATGAAATTAACTCTGAGGCAACCACACTATCATATGTCCTCGGATCACGGTACAACACCTAGCTCTGCTGGGTGCGTGATTCTTGTAGGATTGTATGATCTCGTGGGTTAGAGCGTTGTGAAATTTTCGCTCACCATGAGGCACGCTAAAACAACACGGGTTTGATCCCCGGCTAGTTGCAGTGTTGTTTTTATTAAATACCACTCGTTCGTGTTACAATAATATATATATATATATATATATATATATATATATATATATATATATATATATATATATATATATATATATATATATATATATATATATATATATATATTTGCATGCAGTTGCATTTACTTATTAAAAGCTGTTATCCTACCTCATCTCGTTTCAGAATCCATCAGGCGTCCTTCGGTTGTAACCATAATTCAGAATCTTTAGAGGACTTAAATGCAAGAGATACTCGGAGACTAGAATATTGCAGCGTAGAGCTGGGAAGACTCCCCAGGTTAATACTTCTGAATGCTTATTCCCTGACAGTAATATTGAACAAAGTGTTAACAGACTGCAAAATGACTGGAAGTTTGTTAATGTAAATCTAATATTTAAAGATAACAGTGTGTTCTCAATTATCACATCTGTTTGTTATAACTGTGGAGCAAACTATTTGAAACCTTTTCTTTCAAGAAAGGTTCTGTGATTCAGATGAAGGGTTCTTGATCCCAGTCGTTGGAGAGGTCTTCCCTGTCTTCGGGTCAACCCTGATTACTTCCCATTCCCCAGGCGCTGCAAGATCCTTGTGGGTTTAGTGCCATCCCGTGAATATAATTCTCTTATTGGAAACCATTAATAGGTACAAAGTCGCAATGGCCTTGATGATGACTTGTCTAAAATTTAAAATGATTTTCTCAATAAAAAATCCTGCCTAACAAACTCTTTCAAAATTCTTCAAATATCCAGACATAGTGTTTCTCGATAACTAGAAAGACTTCGATAAAATACTTCACAGTAGACTTTTAGGCATTTTATATCACCCTCGTACATTAGACAAACTTCAGATTGGGATCGGTTATTGGCTCAAGGACAGAATGTAAACTTTATTTCGAACAGAAGAATAGACTTCCTCTGAAATTGCAAGAGGTAAAGCAATTAATTCAGTCCTTGCAGAGCCGACAGAACCGTCATGTACGAGATTCAGGTATAAATAATGAATGAATAAATCAATACATTGTAGTGGCTAACTAGATACATTGTAGTGGCTAACTAGATACATTGTAGTAACTAACTAGATACAGTGTTTAGGCTGGCTGTAACACAAGGAATCTTAACGTTAAAGAACCACTTATTTGATCACATCCAAGACATAGTTATAGTAGCATAAATAGTTACATTGTCAGTAGTAGTAATAGAAGTAGAAGTTATTGCAGCAATTGATTTCTCTACTAGTTTTAGACTATTCCTATTAAACCACCTTGCATATTTTGCAGTGCGGTATTATCTTTAACCCACTTCTGAAGATGGAAGTGTAGAAGGAGGAAACACCATCTGCTCTACTATACTTGTTTCAACTACCTTGACAGAAGAAAATATATTGGGTTCTCTGTTGAATAACCTCAATATAAACTGTAAGACTTTCTGCTATTTGAAATGTCCCAGTAACTCTCACACACCCCTTACAGTATGTGTGTGCTTAATTATGAACTGCAGTTGTGTTTAAAGTATGTGATAAAAGATCATATTTAATTATTCGACTCTTTCCTGGAGTTTCTTTTGCAAAGTTGATTGTGTACGAGTTTTTTGCAGTTATTTAAAAGTTCTAACTAAAACTCTATATTTAATATTTAATATACATTACGAATTACGACTATGTTGATTCTAAAGTAAGACGTGATGTATGATTTAGCTAAATAAATAGGAATGATTTAGGTAAATATGATATATAACATAGCTAAATATGAATTATGATTTAATTAAACATGAGGTATGATTTTTCTAAACATGAGGTATGATTTAGTTTATTGAGAGGAGAAAAGTTCGCTTGCATGTGTATAAATATGTGTGTGCAGGTGAGTGGAGATGTAGTGGGTCTCGTTCGGGTGTTGAAGTGTTTGTTTCAGAGGTATACAGACTCCAGTGCCACCTACCAGGCTATTTCCACTCGACATTGGGTTATTAGGTGTTCCGTTGAGCTTCGAATCGAAAAAAGCCACTTGACTACTCGGCTCTCTGACGATCGTGAGTATTCATTCCTCTGTGTTTATTGTGTTTCTCTAGTTTTCTTGTTTTTGTGGAGCCTTAGTATTCTTTTGCTTAAAGTTATACATGAGTAGTGAAAAGGTTGCGAAGATCTTGGGGAAGAGGAGAAAAGAGAGCACATTGACTTCTCTTCCACAAGATCACTGTAACCTTCTCACTACCAGTAGTTATACATTATTTTGTCTCACCCGTCTTACTGAGTGAACCACTTGTCGTGGTGGTAACAATTGTGTGTTTTTCTTCCCTTAACCAGAGTGTTTTGAGTGTGATAGTGAAAAATCGAGGGATTTGGCGGGGTTTCTTGGACTTTGGCATATAAAAAGGTATGTGAATTCTACTGTCGCAATCAACCCCACGTATGTGAGACTCTGCCATTCTAGATATAAGAACATAAGAAAGAACACTGCAGCAGGCCTACTGGCCCATGCGGGGCAGGTCCAATTCTCCCACCGACTTAAGCAAATGCCTTGACCTAGTCAGGTCAGTTACATTCACTTAAGGGAGGAGCACGGCATCTGACCTAGTAGCACAAGCTAGTCAGGTCCAACTCACACCCACCCACACCCACTCGTGTATTTATCCAACCTATTTTTAAAACTACACAACGCCTTAGCATCTATGACGGTACTCGGGAGTTTGTTCCACTCATCCACAACTCTATTACCAAACCAGTGCTTTCCTATATCCTTCCTGAATCTGATTTTTTCCAACTTGAAACCATTACTGTGAGTCCTGTCAATGCTAGATATTTTTAGCACGCTATTTACATCCCCTTTATTAATTCCTGTTTTCCATTTATACACCTCAATCATAATTCCCCTAATTCTACGCCTTTCTAGAGGGTGCATATTCAGGGCCCTCAGTCTATTCTCATAGGGAAGATTTCTGATACATGGAATCAACTTTGTCATTCTCCTTTGTACGTTTTCCAGTGCATTTATATCCATTCTGTAATACGGTGACCAGAACTGTGCAGCATAATCTAAATGAGGCCTAACCAAAGATATATAGAGTTGAAGAACAACCTGAGGACTTCTATTATTTCTACTTCTTGATATGAAGCCAAGGATTCTGTTAGCTTTATTGCGAACACTTATGCACTGTTGTCTTGGTTTCAGATTACTGCTAACCAGAACTCCTAAATCCTTTTTGCAATCCGTAGTATTAAGATCTACATTATTTAGTTTATATGTGGCATGGTTATTTTCCAGTCCAACATTTAGAACTTTGCATTTGTCTACATTAAACTGCATCTGCCACTTCTCCGACCACTGCATCAGTCTATTCAAATCATCCTGGAGTGCTCTAATGTCCTCATTAGAATGAATTGGACGGCCTATTTTGGTGTCATCAGCAAAGTTGCTTATGTCGCTATTTATTCCCTCATCTATGTCGTTTATGTAAATTGTGAACAACAAGGGGGCCAACACTGACCCATGTTGAACACCGCTTGTGACGTTTCCCCATTTTGATTTCTCCCCATTTATGCAAACTCTCTGCTGCAAATTTGTCCTCCTATTCCGTGTGCCTTAAGTTTTCTCAACAGCCTCTGATGTGGAACTTTATCGAAAGCCTTACTGAAGTCCATATACACAATATCATATTCAATACCATGATCTACCTCCTCAAATACCTTAGTGAAGAAAGTTAGTAAATTCGTAAAACAGGAACGTCCCTTTGTAAAACCGTGCTGAGATTCATTAATCAATTCATGCCTTTCAAGATGGGTACGAATTGCTTCGGCAATTATTGATTCCATGAATTTACCAACTATGGAGGTAAGGCTTATTGGTCTATAGTTCGAAGCTAAGGACCTGTCACCTGCCTTGTAAGTAGGTATTACATTTGCCATTTTCCACTTGTGTCTGGCACTATGCCAGTTTGTAGTGATATATTGAAAAGATTAGCCAAAGGTTTGCTAAGTTCCTCTTTACATTCCTATAAAGCCCTTCCAAACAGTTCATCAGGGCCTGGGGATTTGTTAGGTTTTAATTTCTCTATTTGTCTGAGGACCATGTCACTAGTTACCCCAATAGCGCATAGTTTATTATCGTCTTGTTCTACATAATTTATTATTTCTGGAATTTCTCTAGTATCTTCCTGAGTAAAAACTGAGATGAAGTAGGCATTGAAAAGTTCACACATTTCCTTATCACTGTCAATGATCTGACCTGCACCTTGTACTCATGTGTACCTCACATTAGGTGCCTGTTCTGCCAAGAGTCTCAAGATCAGTCGTCAGTCTGAAGTGCCCGAATGGTCTATTATTTGCCTCTATACCAGTGGTTACACTACGTACGTATCTCTGGGCCACAAAGGATCGTAGCCAGACTACAGTAGCATAAGCAATGTCAAACCTCTTCCTAGATAAACTTATAAATTGCTTTGCATATTTTCGCTTTGATTCATATCTTCACATTGTTTTATTTTTTTCATTGACTCACTTTCGTGATACTTCATGTTAGTGTATTTTATATCTGAGTTAACTTTATAAACATTTTATGTCTACTTTAATTTCTAAATTGTTTATATTTCCACTTTATTAATTAGTTTCTATTTCTTTTTCTTTTTTCAATGGCCTGTCCCTGAAAGTAAGAGGTTGCGTTTTATAACTACTCTCACTAAACAGGAGTTAGGATTTAGTTAGAAATAAAGTATGATTTAGCGCATGAGGTGTGATTAAAGTAAGCATGAGATTTGATATAAGAAATCGAAGTAATTGCAGAGGAGTTTGTTGTAGTTGCCCAAATGTGACGTAGTTGCATTAGGATTGTACCATCCTCCTCCTCCTGCGAGATTTCTTCCCAGGGATGAATAAACTTTCCCTAACATCCGTGACACATTACCGCTTCTCTTCCTAAGACATGACACGTACATACATTCTGGGATAACAGCCCTTCCTTTTATCCAGTGATATCATGGAACTGTTATAAAAGCACAAATATGGGTGACTGTTGACAGTCTCCAACAGTGAAAATATGACTGTTTCATCAGCCGCTCGCAGTTGGTGTCCACTTTATTGTTCGTTCTGCAAACTTTTTTTTCTTCATAGCCTTTTATCTTAATCTTTCAATTATAGTTTAAACTGATCTAACTTTACTTAACATAACTTAGGATGCACTTTAACTGCCGTAGCCGCAACCGCAGTAGCCGCAACCGCCACTATTCCAGCCGCAAAAGCCGTAGCCGCCCGCGGCAAACTCCCACAACGAGACTCCCAAGTTGATTCCTCGTTCAACAAACCTTCAAATTAACAATAATCAACAAACGAAAATCAACATTAAAGTCTATGTAAAACAGTGACGCGGTTAATTGGAGGATAGGGTGAGGATGGTCTCCTCCCATAGTCATTTCCAGGATGGTCTCCCCTCATACAGCCATCCCCGGATGGTCATCCCCAAGATGGTCTTAACCCATACAGTCATCCCGGGAAGGTCTCCCTTCATACAGCCATCCCGGGATGGTCTTCACTCATACAGCCATCCCAGAATGGTCTTCACTCATACAGGCATCCCAGGATGGTCTTCACTCATACAGGCATCCCAGGATGGTCTTCACTCATACAGGCATCCCAGGATGGTCTTCCCTATCCATGAGCTCTATATATATCTGAGCTTTATATCCCTGAGCTCTATATATCTTTGAGCTCTATATATCTTTGAGCTCTGTATATCCCTGAGCTCTGTATATCCCTGAGCTCTGTATATTCCTGAACTCTGTATATCCCTGAGCTCTATATATCCCTGAGTTCTAAATAACCCTTAGCTCTGTATATCCCTCAGCTCTATATATATTCGTGCACCCTTACTAGGGTGTCAAGCTCACCCTCGCTCCCACTTGCTAGGGTGTCAAGCTCACCCTCGCTCCCACTTGCAATATATTTCAGCTGTCGAACAAGAGGAAACTTAAAAATATTGAACGTCTTAAAATTGTATTGAAATCCTTGTGAAGCAGTTTTACAGCGATAGTAATATTTTCACTATTGTGCTTTGTTAAACACCAAGGAAAATGCATTGTTTACTGCATCGTATATTTCATTTTATTCACTTTTCGTCTCTTATGCAAGTTCCCGTCGTCAAGTTCAAGGTCATAGCGTCGTCAAGTTCAAGGTCGTTGCGACGTCAAGTTCAAGGTCGTTGCGACGTTAAGTCCAAGGTCGTTGCGTCGTCAAGTCCAAGGCCTTTGCGCCATCATCAGTGACACACTCGAGTCATTAAGGTTAAAGAACTCCGTGAGAGAATCCTCTCTGAATCCATATATCTTATATCTTATCATAGCCTCGACCCATCACGTCTACACTCCTGTGCCATCCCCTCCGACACGCACCATTCCCGCCTTACATAGTCTTCCATCAGCTCAACGGTAAATGGTTTTTGGAAATTCACCCTATCAACTCTGACTTCTTTGCCTCCCCATCACCCCTGACCTACGTCCCCATCATTCGCGACCTGCCTCAACCATCAACCCCCGATCTACCTCTTCAACACTCCGGATCGCCCACTTCATCTGCACATTTACCTAGTTCCAGCCGGCAACCCTCATGTGAGTTTATTCCAGAATAAAAAAAATTGTATCAGCTGGGTCACTTGTGTGTAAGGCAAGGTCATCTTTGTCACTTGTGTATAAGGCAAAGTCAGCTTTGTCACTTGAGTATAAGGCAAAGTCAGCTTTGTCACTTGAGTATAAGGCAAAGTCAGCTTTGTCACTTGAGTATAAGGCACAGGGAACTTTGTCACTTGTTAACAGCTGATATTTTAAAATGAAAAATGGTACTATCTTTATGAAAGGGTTTGACTCGCATGACTGCCTTACCGACTCTGTTTAGTAAACAAAGGAAACTAGCCATTTCTCGGGTATAAAGATATATCTAATATTTTACATGTCTGTACTTCACAAAAGAAATATTGGTGAAACCTTTCACATTAAAAAAACAAAACAAGCTGATGGTCTCAAAAGGGTAATGGGCAGAGGAACTACCTTAGTCTACGACCCTCCCTCCCTAGTTATGAATTGTGGTATAAATGAAAATACTAGTCTAGCTGGAAGCTAATATTAACCTCAGGATTAAATAAATGGGACCAGGAATCCTCGTCCTGGTTATCTTATAAATATTTGTGAGTTGTTTTACTGGTTTGTTTATTTTGTGTTTTTTTAACTCGGTCCCCATGAAAGCCAGTGCAACCAAACTTTATTACAGGCTTCCTTTTACACGGGACCGGGTTTTAGGTTATATGGCTTTCAAAATATGAATTTGTTAGGTGGCGCCCTTCTGGGGAAGAATTTTTATGGTTGTACTATGGTGAGTGACACATTTTGAAGCGGTTTTTATATTGATTTAAAAATGCATATATAATTCCAGCCTAATCTGATCAGTTTTAAATATTTTTTTTACCTCATTTGAAATCGATGTTATTGTCCTAGAACCCAAAGTGGGTGGGTGCAGGGGAGTAAGTCCTCTACACCTGTCTCTAAACAAAGAGGGTGAGGAAGCGGTACGTAAGACCAGTATACTCGCCTTCTGGATAAGTGGGTAAAGGAGTGTGAGTCCCTCACACCTGCCTCCTGACAAGCCGAGTGCGAGAGCTCGAGACCCCGTATATCCATTTCCCGTAAAGGCAAGTGTAGGACCATGAATCCTCTTCCATACCTGCTTCCTGAATGGGTGATGGGGTGTGAGTCCCCCCCCATCCCTCCACCAGGCTCCTCTTCACATAACGAAATACGAAATATCTCTTTGCAACACCGAAATTTCTACTAATAAGAAAAGACACGAAGTTAAAATCGTTAAAATCCTTAGTGTTTGCAACTTAATCACCAGGAATTGGAACACTATAAGAAGGCCTTAGATATTAGGAACAAAGACCTTGGCGAGGCTATAAATTAACATCCCAGTGACTGGCACAAGAGAGAGTATGTCTAGACAGTGATGGTAGATGTATATTAACTATTATTTATATTGGTGAGTGCCAGGTTAGCTTAGTGTAAATAGTATAAGCGTATTCCTCATGGATCATAATTAGTTA
Organism: Cherax destructor; assembly: GCA_009830355.1. Classification (NCBI taxonomy): domain Eukaryota; kingdom Metazoa; phylum Arthropoda; class Malacostraca; order Decapoda; family Parastacidae; genus Cherax; species Cherax destructor. Next base: position 506,163 of record WNWK01000008.1, read on the forward strand.
GGTTATATGGATCACAATGCAGAACTGCCACCAGCACTGGCCAGGTCCTCCCGGCTAGACTCGTACACGAATACTAACATGCAGTATTTCAATTGCGTTCTGTATTTGTGTTTTAGTTCAATAAATGATTACCCTAGATGACGTGGGTACACATTATTTACAAGAACTGAAACAACAGCCACTTCATTGCTCATAGTTTCCGGCCAAATTACACTCATTTCTACTTTCAAAAATAATAATGCTTTTTAGCTATAAACTCTATAAACAGTGGATGAATGCTACCAGTGCGTAAGTTGAATAAATTTAGTAGCATAAATAAAAAGTTGGGCATAGACCACCAATGCGCTCCATGAGTTATGGAGCAGCTGAAGTGGGGGCCAGGACTTAACCCAGTGTTTAGTCTCGAGACCCACACTTCTCTCTGACCAGCTGAGAATACTGATGTTTAGTAAGTTTCCAGTAGTACTAAGATTATATAGATATTTTTTATACCTTGTGAGAGTGTTACTGTCTCACCTCCCACCCTGTGAGAGTGTTGCTGTCTCAAATCCCACCCTGTGAGAGTGTTACTGTCTCACCTCCCACCCTGTGAGAGTGTTGTTGCCTCACCTCCCACCCTGTGAGAGTGTTGTTGCCTCACCTCCCACCCTGTGAGTGTTGCTGTCTCACCTCCCACCCTGTCAGTGTGTTGCTGCCTCACCTCTCATCCTGTGAGAGTGTTGGTGCCTCACCTCCCACCCTGTGAGAGTATTGCTGCCTCACCTCCCACCCTGTGAGAGTATTGCTGCCTCACCTCTCACCCTGTGAGAGTATTGCTGCCTCACCTCTCACCCTGTGAGAGTATTGCTGCCTCACCTCTCACCCTGTGAGAGTATTGCTGCCTCAATATCACTTCTGCCATCACAGGTTCAGCATTTGGTATTCGTCCCTTCCTAAGCTTATTGAATCACTCAACATGGCTGTCACAGCAGATTCTTCCTCTTTTCAATTTCTATTTGCAAATGAGTTAGTTTATGAGTGACATTTCTTGTCGTAAATTTTCAGGTAAAGGTACATGAAAATCTGAGATTTGATAAATGATATGAATAGCGAAATATACACATACTGAAATTATAAAGACACATACACACACACACATACACTGGTCGCTAGTAGCGACCAGTGAAGAGGCGAGGCCAGGAGCCGTGACTCGACCCCAACAAACATAATTAGGCGAGTACAGTTAGGTGAATACATACACAGACAGACAGACACACACACACACACACAAACACACACAGTGAGTACAGTCTTCATTTATCAACAGACCTTGACAGATGGTATCTACTACTACTTCTACTACTACTACTACTTCTACTACTACTACTACTTCTACTACTACTACACACACACTGCCTCAAAGGCGGTGGGACCGGACAACATCTGTCCTTGGGTTCTGAGAGAGGGAGCAGAGATGCTGTGTGTGCCACTAACAACAATCGAAACAAGACGACTACCTGAGGTGTGGAAAACAGCAAATGAAGTCCCAATTTTTAAGAAAGGAGACAGACACGAGGCATTAAACTACAGACCTGTGTCATTGACATGTGTAGTATGCAAGGCCATGGAGAAGATTATCAGGAGAAAAGTGGTAGAGCGCCCAGAAAGGAATGAGCTTATACACGAAAGCCAGCACGGTTTCAGGGAAGGAAAATTCTGTGTCACAAACCTACTGGAGTTTTACGACAAGGTGACGGAAGTAAGACAAGAGAGAGAGGGATGGGTAGATTGCATTTTTTTGGACTGTAAGAAGGCCTTCGACACAGTTTCACACAAGAGATTAGTGCAAAAGCTAGAGAATAAGGCAGGTATAACAAAGGAACTGCAGTGACTCAGAAAATACATGACAGGGAGGCAACAACGAGTCATGGTACGTGACGAGGTGTCAGAGTGGACACCTGTGACGAGCGGAGTTCCACAGGGGTCAGTCCTAAGACCGGTGCTGTTTCTGGTAAATGTGAATAACATGACTGAAGATTGGGGAAGGGAAAAGAAGACAGCAAACAGAGAACAGGCTAGGGGAGGCAAAGATTTCAAGCCTCACTCAAGGAAAAGGATGCCGGGGTGGGTATAATACCGAGCATATCTCCTGAGGCGCACATCAACCAAATAACTGATGCAGCATATGGGCGCCTGGCAAACCTAAGAATAGCGTTTCGACACCTCAGTAAGAAATTGTTCAGGACCATGTACACCGTGTACGTCAGGCCCATACTGGAGTATACAGCACCAGTTTGGAACCCACACCTGGTCAAGCACGTCAAGAAATTTGAGAAAGTGCAAAGGTTTGAAACAAGATTAGTCTCGGAGCTAAGGGGTATGTCCTGCGAGGAAGGAGAGGTTAAGGGAAATCGACCTGACGACACTGGAGGACATGAGGGATAGGGGGGCACATGATAACGACATATAAAATACTGGGAGGAATTGACAAGGTGGACAGAGACATGATATTTCAGAGATGGGACACAGCAACAAGGGTCACAATTGGGGGATGAAGACTCAAATGAGTCACAGGGATGTTAGAAACTATTTCTTCAGTCATAGAATTGTCAGGAAGTGGAACAGTCTGTTGAGTGATGTACTGGAGGCAAGATCCATACATAGCTTTAAGAACAGGTATGATAAAGTTCATGGAGCAGGAAGAGAGTGAACCTAGTAGCGACCAGTGAAGAGGCGGGGCCAGGAGCTAGGACTCTACCCCTGCAACCACAATTAGAATAGTACAATTAATACACACACACAATTATATATATATATATATATATATATATATATATATATATATATATATATATATATATATATATATATATATATGTCGTGCCGATTAGGTAAAACTGGTCAATTAGCAAGAACTCATTTAAAATTAAGTCCTTTCTAAAATTTTCTCTTATACGTTTAAAGATATATTTTTTTCATTTATGTTAATGTAAAAATTTATAATTTTGTACCAAGAGAAACTTTGAAAACCTACCTAACCTTATTATAACACGCGCAATTTAATTTAGCCTAACCCAACTAAATATATTTTAGATACGTTAACATTAATTTAATAATAAACAAACACAATAAAATATATTTTTTTCGTTAGGTTCAGAATGATTTTTGCGAAATTATTGCATACACAAATTTTCGCTTGTCATATATGGCAAGGTGAGCGTTGCTATTTAAGCCAAAATCGCAAGTTTGACCTAATCGGCACGACATATATATATATATATATATATATATATATATATATATATATATATATATATATATATATATATATATATATATATCATTCATTGCTTATCTAATCACGATATTGTTTGCAGTTACTAAATTAAATAATGAGTTATATGCACTTTTTTTCTGTTATGTTGTTTTTGTGGATCAGTGAAGCAGTGACACTACCTACCCACATGTATAACTCCTACCCACATGTATAACTCCTACCTACAGAGTACACACTACCTACCCACATGTATAACTCCTACCCACAGAGTACACACTACCTACCCACATGTATAACTCCTACCCACATGTATAACTCCTACCCACATGTATAACTCCTACCCACAGAGTACACACTACCTACCCACATGTATAACTCCTACCCACAGAGTACACACTACCTACCCACATGTATAACTCCTACCCACAGAGTACACACTACCTACCCACATGAATAACTCCTACCCACAGAGTACACATTACCTTCCCACATGTATAACGCCTACCCACAGAGTACACACTACCTACCCACATGTATAACTCCTACCCACAGAGTACACACTACCTACCCACATGTATAACTCCTACCCACAGAGTACACACTACCTACCCACATGTATAACTCCTACCCACAGAGTACACACTACCTACCCACATGTATAACTCCTACCCACAGAGTACACACTACCTACCCACATGTATAACTCCTACCCACAGAGTACACATTACCTTCCCCTCTCAGTTACGTAGGTAGGTAATGTTGCCTCCAGAATGAGTTTCCAGGCTGCAACATGCTGACTGCCTCCCCTGCTGATCAATATCTTGCAAGATGGGTCTCCTGACTCCAACATGCTGACTGTCTCGCAGTTTAATATCTTGCAAGATGGGTCTCCTGACTCCAACATGCTGACTGCCTCGCCTGCTGATCAATATCTCCTCAAGATGCTGACACAAGTTTCCTCTTGTTCACTGTACCTGTGTACCTCAACTGTGCCATTCACCCAGCCTGGTACCTTGCCACCTCTCTAGTACCCTTGAACCATCCTTTCACATCCTGCTACGTATCATGGTACCTATGAACCACCCTGGTACTTGTCAATCATCCTGATTCCTACGAACCATCCTGAGGGATCCAAGGAGGTGATAGCAGTGGTGCAACCCACCAACAAACAACACGAGACCAAGGCAGGAACAACAACAGAGGAGCAATGGAAGACACTATGGAAGAGGTGGCTAGTAGAGCCAACACGAGTGATGCAAAACTTGTGATCATCAGAGACCTTGTCTCCAAAGAAATAGGCTGGGAAAAGCTGAAGCCACGCGGGACCCCGGAAACCTGGAGGGTTGGGGATGGACAACTTCGTGTCAGCAAGCCATGAAGACACCTAGAGAGAGAGAGAGAGAGAGAGAGAGAGAGAGAGAGAGAGAGAGAGAGAGAGAGAGAGAGAGAGAGAGAGAGAGAGAAAGTAGAGGATGAATCAGACTTAACAGGAACTGTCCTGATCATAAGATACATCACCTATTGTATATTTAAGTCATTCAGAAGAGGTCGTCTCAATATATATATAACCTGATTTAATGGGAATCAAAATTTAAGACAATTTTACTCATAAAATGGTTGCTGGGAATGTTTCAACAACTTTGGTCACAGAACACAAGTGGACACGCCAGTTGCCCCTGTAGAAATCTGTCTAGTTATCGCTCACTAGTGTTGAAAATTTGAAGCCTTTTGGATGAAGCGTTCTCGTGTTATCGGTGAAATTATAACGAAAAGTTGAAGGAAGAAAATAAAAAATAGAAGTTCTGGCAACCGATTAAAAATATTTCCTCGGGGAAACTTAACTAAAATTCTTGACATTAGAAGACAGAAGGACCAGTGACACGATAACAAAGTACAAAATACTGACGGGAATTAAGTGTCTAGTAGCTCGGTTGGTAGCGCACTCAGCTCACACATTGAGGTCCGTGGTTTAATGCAGTAGTTAAATGCAGTTGAATTCACGTTAACCTAACTGAAGACAACTTAACGTAGATTGTCAATTATTTAATGTCTGTAGAGGTATAAGTTTAGGTAGAATTCAACGATAGCGATTACACCAGCTCTGTTTCAAGTACTAGTTGATACATAATGTAATTGGTGGCTGCTGTAGTTCTGTAAGACTACCTGAGAGTGCTAGTACTCGTGTATATGACTGTAGAACATATATTAACATACGGTTCGGTGATGGTACAGTGATTGTCGGGAGTACCATGAGATAAATCAAGTACTACAATGACGTATTCTGCACAGGAAAAGTGAGAATCATGGTAAAAAGAAATCACATATTAAAGAGGAACAAGAGGGTGAATTTTCATGTGATTAGACGGTAAACGTGGCTGACATTTCCGCAGACTTTCCCAGTGGTGAAGCTGTTTAAATACCAGCCAGCTGCAGTGACTTTCCCAGTGGTGAAGCTGTTTAAATACCAGCCAGCTGCAGTGACTTTCCCAGTGGTGAAGCTGTTTAAATACCAGCCAGCTGCAGTGACTTTCCCAGTGGTGAAGCTGTTTAAATACCAGCCAGCTGCAGTGACTTTCCCAGTGGTGAAGCTGTTTACATGCCAGCCAGCTGCAGTGACTTTCCCAGTGGTGAAGCTGTTTACATGCCAGCCAGCTGCAGTGACTTTCCCAGTGGTGAAGCTGTTTACATGCCAGCCAGCTGCAGTGACTTTCCCAGTGGTGAAGCTGTTTACATGCCAGCCAGCTGCAGTGACTTTCCCAGTGGTGAAGCTGTTTAGATACCAGCCAGCTGCAGTGACTTTCCCAGTGATCAGGCGGATATAAGAGCGTTTTCCGGTGATATGCCTGTTAACTTGACTCACGAAATCGTAGTGGCACGATTGCAAGCAAACCATACCTCGGGTGGGGTTAGAACCCGCGATCTAACGCGTGGCTAACGCGACGGTCTGGAGTTTTGGGACTCTGATCGCGGGTTCTAACCCCACCCGTGGTATGGTTTATGCCTGTTAAGATGATAAACGGAAACGAGAAAATATCATCTAGTTGCTACATGTTCAGTAGAAAAAATAAATTCTGAATTAGGAAAAAAGAGAATACAAGAAAAAAGTTAAAAGGAGTTACCTCGAACAAGGTGATTTAACTGAAGTCGCGGCGGTTAAGATATGTTAATGTTACCATGACAACGGCGGTGGTAAGAATATTCCTGAAATAAAAGATTCTCTTAAGTATACTGACTTACGAAGGGAAAATCTTCATACAGTTGGAGGGAATTTCTCCTGGAAAATATCACAGGTTTACGGAGTGGAAAGGAAACGTGAAGATGACAGTGGAGACATTTTTCTGGCCGAAGAGGAGATACAGTGTTATGATGGAGACAACTGCTTCATCTCGTGGAGAGGATTATATGATTATCATGAGGCGAGCGGAGTAAGTCATTAGGAAAAATTAGAGAAGAAAGAGGAATTCACACAGCGTGGATATTGTTGTTTGAACATGATACTTCGAGGTATTGGTAATGGGGGTAATAATTGTAGTGGTTTTATTGTTAGGTTGTAGTGGTATTGACGATTGTGGTAGTTGGTTGTAGTGTTAGGTAGTGGTATGCCTGGAGTATACCTGGAGAATGTTCCGAGGGTCAACACCCCCGGGGTCCCTTCCATGACCAGGCCTCGCGTTGGGTCAAAGACTAGTCTACCAGGCTGTTGCTGCTGGCTGCACGCAATCCAACGTACGAACCACATCACGGCTGGTCAGGTACTGACTTTAAGTGTCTGTCCAGCTCCTTCTTGAAGACGGCTAGAGGTCTGTTGTTAATTCCCCTTATGTATGCTGGGAGGCAGTTGAACATTCTTGGACCCCTGACACTGGGGGGATGTTGCACAACCTACCAAGTCTTTTGCTTTCGTAGGTAATGATTTCTGTGAGCAGATTTGGGACTAGTCCCTCTAGGATTTTCCAGGAGTAAATTATGATGTATCTTTCTCGCCTTCGTTCCACGGAGGACAGATTAAAAGAACTTCAAACGTTCCCAGTAACTGAAGTGCAGCTTTTTGAGCGACCAGATTACTTGATTTGAACTTGAGTTTGCTTATTTATTGTCCTTGATTCATAATATATTCCATAATTTATCAACATGCAACTTTTACGTTGAATTAATTATATACTCGTTTACCAAATAATAGTATAAAATACTATTATATCTTAGGGAGCGTTCATAAGGCCGTGCTGAGGCTAGACTATTCACCCACTCCAAGGAGTGTATGGAGAACTCCGCTCTAATGAATGTGAAGAACAACTTACTGAAGTTTGTGAATAACGTAGTTATGAAACCTTCATGCTAAGGCACATTTCTTACTTGCTTCGACATAGAGGTTGCAAAATTCTACATGAAACCATTTGTTCACGAAGGAAATTGGCTCCGTCTGTTTCATGGCCTCTATACCACCAACGGTTTTATATTAATATTGAAGGAAAATTTATATAACTCAGGGAAAATCTCAACTCGATCTTCCTAGCAGATATTTCAATGTCACAGAGAAGTGAGGGCGACCTTAAGGTCACAGGTCTCAACGTTTCTCCCCATAGCAAACTTGAAGGCTTGTCTTAATAGGGTTCCTATTCCGGAAAAAAATAATCAACATTTTTAATGAGACTAATTTTTTTCTGTACGCGAAGTCAAGCAACGATTATGGACAAATAATAAAGAAGCTTTCTCCTTTAAGCCAGTTAGGAATCCCCATCATGTTAATAAGACTTAACATTATATAAAATATGTTTTCACGATGCAAGATGAGCGGAAACTAATCATATATGATCCAGATTTCGTATACTTAAAATAAAATGAATCTATAATTTCAATAATATACCTAACACAATATTTTTGTTAACTTGAGTACTATATAGAACCTTTACGATACAGAATATTGTGTTTACTACATAGGAGAGTTAAGACTCGTTGTGTTTTCTTCACAGTGGAAAAAATCAGTGTGTTTATGTTGTGCCGAATAGATAAAACTGGTCAATTAGCAAGAACTCATTTAAAATTAAGTATTTTCTAAAATTTTCTCTTATACGTTTAAATATATATATTTTTCATTTATGTTAATATAAAAATTAATAATTTTGTACCAAAAGAACCTTAGAAAACTTACCTAACCTTATTATAACAAGCTCAATTTAAATTAACCTAATCCAACTAAATACGTATATTTTAGATAAGTTTACAATAATTTAATAGAAAACACAATGAAATATATTTTTTTTCGTTAGGTTCAGAATGATTTTTGCGAAATTATTGCATACACAAATTTTCGCTTATCTTATTCAGCAAGAATAACTTTTGCTATTTAAGCCAACATCACAAGATTTACCTATTCGGCACGACACTTACATCACTGTAGGAGACCCAAGACATTTACATCGCAGTAGAAGTTAAGTCCCAGTGTGTGGAAATCACAGGAGAACGTCCAAATACGTTTCCCAGCTAAGGAGAGTTGAAGTCAGTGACGGAGGTGAAGCGAAGGTTCAGAACATCTTATGGAAGGGATCCAGTACCTCGTCAATATATACACCGCCGAAGCAGTGAGCTCAGGAAGAGTGGCAGCGTGAAGCAGGACTTGATCCTCTCAGTTGAGGTCTCAACTTATGTGTTCATTCTTTCTTCACGCAAATAAGGAATTCACTATAATCCATTTAACATTCCACACAGTCCTTCTTCTTCAGCTATGCTGTCTACTGCGCGAATGTGATGAATGTTGCCGAACTGGTGAGTGGCGTATTTAATATCATGTCAACACTCACGTCCAACACGTTGAGTAGTCTAGGAAATACCTTCCGTTTTTAATCCCTATTCTAATAAAAACCCTTCAAGGGAGGTGCCTTGATGCCGGTGAGGGGGTCTTGATCCAAGGAATTCTACCTGGTCCTTCCTTCCTTGCATCGAACCTATATTTTTTTCCATTCCCCCTCTCCCCGAAACTGTATGACTCCTTTGGGTTTAGTGCTCCTCTATAAATAATATTAATAATAATTGTAAAATAATAATAGTAATAATAATAATAATAGTAATAATAATAATAATAATAGTAATAATAATAATAGTAATAATAATAATAATAATAGTAATAATAATAATAATAATAATAATAATAATAATAATTGTAAAATAACAATAGTAATAATAATAGCAATAATAATTATAATAATAACAATAATAATTGTAAAATAATAATAATAATAATAATAATAATAATAATAATAATAATAATAATAAAAATAATATAATTTTAATAGTAATATAAATATAATAATAATGATAATATAATTAGCCAAGAATGATTTTTTTATTTTTTTTATTTAATAGCCTTCGTCAGTGGCTGCCGAATTTACTGCCTTGGTGGGCCACATTAGATGGTCAAGTATGTAATGAGGTGGCGGCACCTTGAAACAGGTGAATTAACGTAGTAACTACATTAATAAGAATTGCTCTCATAAACTGAGAGAAGGAATCGAAATGCACAACTCATTCATGATATTACTAAAACAATCACAATTCCCAGTAATAAGCTGATTAATGTGAAAATGCGACACAATTTGCTTTTCCACTCATATTACATTATGCTAAAAAGAATAATGAGATTAAGTAACAAAAAAGTAAATCACACTTGGAAAGAAGTTATCAAAAATATACCAATTTGCAGTTAATTTAGTTTAGCGCCTAGTTTTGATGATGATAATAATAATAATAATAATAATAATAATAATAATAATAATAATAATAATAATAATAATAATAATAATAATAATAATAATAATAATAATAATAATAATAATAATAATAATGCAGTTAATTTAGTTAAACAATAAAATAATGATCAATCACACACGAAATTATGGAATAACTGGACAAGCATAGCACAGTCAAAAACTTATTTATACTTAATAATAATAATGCGATATTGAAAGGGAACAGTAACATAAAATTCAATGTTTGTGACAGTCTTAAAATTGTGTACAAATTTTCTTCTGTAAGATTCAATCGCAGCTTTATGTTACACTTCTCATCCTTGAATTTTTTTTTTCTCGACTGTCTGTGTTTATATCAAAGTTTAATAATCTATATATATCACACACATATGGTGGCAGGAAGCTAGTACCGTGTGGTCGTTGTGGCCCTGTGCCAGTATCAACTTGATGTGGCCATGTGATAATGACAACTTGATGTTATGTGACAGTATCAACTTGATGTAGCCATGTGATAATGACAACTTGATGTTATGTGACAGTATCAACTTGATGTGGCCATGTGATAATGACAACTTGATGTTATGTGACAGTAGCAACTTGATGTGGCCATGTAATAATGACAACTTGATGTAATCATGTGACAGTAGCAACTTGATGAGGCCATGTGATAATGACAACTTGATGGAATCATGTAACAGTAGCAACTTGATGAGGCCATGTGATAATGACAACTTGATGTAATCATGTGACAGTAGCAACTTGATGAGGCCATGTGATAATGCCAACTTGATGTTATCATGTGATAGCAACTTGATATGATCATGTTACAGTGGCAACTTGATGTGGCCATGTGATAATGATAACTTGATGTTATCATGTGACAGTATCAACTTGATGTGGCCATGTGATAATGACAGCTTGATGTTATCATGTGATAGTGGCAACTTGATGTGATCATGTGATAGTAGCAATGTGACACTGGCAACTCGATGCAATCATTTGACAGTGGCTACTTGATGTCATGGATCATGTGACAGGGACAACTTGATGTGGTCATGTGACAGTGGCAAACTGATGTCAAGTGATCATGTGGCAGTGGAAACTTGATGTGATCATGTAATAATGTGACAGAGGCAACTTTGTGATCATGTGACAGTGGTAACTTGATGTGATCATGTGACAGTGGCAACTTGATATCATGTGACTGGCAAATTTGTCATCATGTGATCATGTGACAGTGGCAACTTTGCCATCATGTGACAGTGGCAGCTTAATGTGATCATGTGAATTTAAACAAACCCATGCTAGGAACTCACGTTTGCTTTCCAGATCTACAATAATTGCTAATAATAAACCTAATTTCATTTATTTTCGTAATATGTTTCCGCATTTTGAATTATGACGTATAATTCCCTTTTTTAACATATCATCACATTACAATTGTTTTCATAAGAATTTTGCAGCCAGTGTTTAGTGTCACATTTAAAACAAAAATACTGGGCTTCACTTATCGATTTAGTAATTATTCAGTAAATATTATTTAATTTTCCATGTTCAGGGGGCGGCAGTAATTATACTGTTCCAGGGGCGAGTAGGTAACTCTGTTATAACAAAATAAATGTCATTTATAAATTTTAAACTGGTCTAGGGCATAGAAACATCTTAAGATTTTCAAAATATACAAGTGGAAACTCTCATCTCTCTTCAAAAAAAAAAAAAAAAAAAAAAAAAAAAACGGCTCTCAAAATTTATTACTGAATTAAGCTCTGTGAAAATAATTTGTCGTGCCGAATAGGTAAAATTTGTGATTTTTGCCTTAAATAGCAACGCTCTTCTTGCCGAATAATTTTTGTATCAATAATTATGCAAAAAATTTTCTGAACCTAACGAAAAAATATATATTTCATTGTGTTTATTTATTATTAAATTAATGTAAACTTATCTAAAATATATTTACTTGGATTAGGGTAACTTAAATTGCACTTGTTATAATAAACTTAGGTAAGTTTTTAAGATTCTATTGGTACAAAATTATTAATTTTTACATAAACGTAAATAAAAAAATACATCTTTAAACGTATAAGAGAAATTTTTAGAAAGCACTTAATTTTAAATGAGTTTTTATATATATATATATATATATATATATATATATATATATATATATATATATATATATATATATATATATATATATATATATATATATATATATATATATATATATATATATATATATATATATATATATATAAGGCACTCAGCTTCATATAATCGCCACCTGTATAACCAAAAATCACTGCAAGCACCTTTATAACCAACCCTTATTACCATACCTTACTTGCACCAATATACTGTAAGTAAACACCATTACCAACACTTTAATGCCAAAAAATCGCTACCAACGCCTTTATTACTAAACACTGCAACCAGCTTCCATATAAGCAAATGTCACTGCTATCCTTTATTACCAAGTACTACTGCTGGCACCTGTGTTATGGAACACTATTCCGTGCACTTATTTAAAAAACTCCACTGATTGCACCTCTATATGCAAATACCAAAGCAAGCACCATTATAACCTAACACAATTGGCAGCACCGATATAGCTGCACCATTGCCAGCACCCATATTAGCAGCCACCAATGCCAGCACACACACTATCACTACCATGTTCATTCACAAGACCATCGCTTTGAGAATGATACCGGCTTCAGTTGACAGCCGCTGGGAGTCAGATCATGGATTGGCGTACCTCAGTATTAGAAGTACTTTCGTACAGAAATTCCTTCTTACAGCGAGTGTCTCCTTAGAAAGAGTGCCGTCTTACAGCGCGTACCCTCTTACAACAGGTACCTTCTTACAGCGAGTAATTTCTTACAGCTTTTGTTTCCTTTCCAATAGAAATGATATAGAGGTTTATGGTAAAGGTGACGGGAGATACTGCCGTCGAAGCGGCTAGTGGATAAACAAAAGGTATAGGAAATAGGCCTCAAAAGGGGTTTACCGGAGTAATAAAAGGGAAAAATGAAGATGCCACAATTGTGGTCGCCTCATTACTTCACCGTAATAAAAGCTGAAGGCTTGTCTTCCCTTGTAGCTGGTTGTCTCTGGTACCTGGTTGGGCCTGGTGGCTTGTTAGTCAAGAAGAAAGGTGTTTATGTCCAGATGTGATCACCAGTTTCCTATTTTCATTAATATTTTAGTGGATGCAAGTGTTGATTTTCATTGATTTTCCTTGGTTTCTAACTGGCTTTTAATGGGATGATTTCCTTCATCCTTGTAAGGCCTATCATACCTATTCAGTTCCTCGTCATAAGGAGGGTAAATAAATATTTTTGCAACATCCCTGTGATTGTTCAGCATCTTTATTTTCCATCTCTGCTCTCCTGTACATGTTTGCCACAACTCGCATAGTCAATCCATATCCATTCTAACAAGTCTTAAAAGTATTTCATAAGTGGATATGCTTTCCTGGTAGCTGGTCTTGCCTGGTAATTGGTCTGGCCTGGTAGTTGGTCTGGCCTGGTAGTTGGTCTGGCCTGGTAGTTAGTTTGGCCTGGTAGTTGGTCTGGCCTGGTAGTTGGTCTGGCCTGGTAGTAGGTCTGGCCTGGTAGTTGGTCTGGCCTGGTAGTTGGTCTGGCCTGGTAGTTGGTCTGGCCTGGTAGCTGGGCTTGCCTGGTAGCTGGTCTGGCCTGGTATTGGTCTGGCCTGGTAGTTGGTCTGGCCTGGTTGTTGGTCTGGCCTGGTAGTTGGTCTGGCCTGGTAGCTGGGCTTGCTTGGTAGCTGGTCTGGCCTGGTAACTGGTCTGGCCTGGTAGTTGGTCTGGCCTGGTTGTTGGTCTGGCCTGGTAGTCTGGCCTGGTAGTTGGTCTGGCCTGGTAGCTGGTCTGGAATGGTAGTTGGTCTTGCCTGGTAGTTGTTCTGGCCTGATAGTTGGTCTGGCCTGGTAGCTGGTCTGGCCTGGTAGTTGGTCTGGCCTGGTTGTTGGTCTGGCCTGGTAGTCTGGCCTGGTAGTTAGTCTGGCCTGGTAGCTGGTCTGGCCTGGTAGCTGGTCTGGAATGGTAGTTGGTCTGGCCTGGTAGTTGGTCTGGCCTGGTAGTTGGTCTGGCCTGGTAGCTGGTCTGGCCTGGTAGCTGGTCTGGAATGGTAGTTGGTCTGGCCTGGTAGTTGGTCTGGTCTGGTAGTTGGTCTGGCCTGGTAGCTGGTCTGGCCTGGTAGCTGGTCTGGAATGGTAGTTGGTCTGGCCTGGTAGTTGGTCTGGCCTGATAGTTGGTCTGGCCTGGTAGCTGGTCTGGCCTGGTAGCTGGTCTGGAATGGTAGTTGGTCTGGCCTGGTAGTTGGTCTGGCCTGATAGTTGGTCTGGCCTGGTAGCTGGTCTGGCCTGCTGGCTTGTCAGTCAAGAAGTGTGATTATGTCCAGATGTAATCACAAATTTCTTATAGTTTACTTATCGTATTTTCCGGCATATAAGACGCATAAACATACAAGACGATGTTTCCACTTAGTTGTAATGTAATGTTAGTAAACAACTGCTAAAGCGTAACCCAAAGCCTGCCCTTGACCCTGACCTTGAGCATATAAGACGCAGGCTGAGTTTCCAAGACTTTTTAGCTGGAAAAAAACGCGCCTTATATGCCGGAAAAAAACAGTATATTTTAGTAGATGCAGGTGTTGATTCTCATCTATTTGTTTAAGTCAATTCCTCGCCATGCTGAGGGTAAATAAATATTTTGCAACATCCCTGTGACTTCTTAAATTTCTTTACTTTACATTTCTATCGTCCTGTACACGTTTGCCACCTCTCAGATAGTCAATAATCGTCCATCCTAAAAAGTCCTGTGAATATTTCATAAGTGGATTTGTTTTCTTGGACCTGCTCTTTCAGCTCGTCAGGTGGAGTTCCCTGAGTCTTTCTTCATAAGTTCATTCCTCTTGGCTTCGCGACTGTTCTCTTCTGAAGTCAAGCACATTTTTTTCTGTTTTTATATTAGTTTTCAGCTAGAGACTTCAAGCTAGTGCTGTATGTTCCAAGAAAGATCTGAAACTTGGTGTATATTGCGCTCTCAATGATTCTTTCTTAGGATTTCTGAAGGTTAATTTTGATTTTCCAAACGAGCATTTGCAGCAGAGGTTAATCGGTTGATTGGCGCCCATAGCTACAGTAGATGCTTAGTACTCTGGATATCCTTGAATGAGGTTTGATCCTCATTGCTCAGAGTTTGTACTCAGTTTCCTGTCTTTTTTTCTCTTCATTTTCATAACAGTTGGATTTGTTGCAGATGAATATCAGCAACCACTTGCCTTAGTAATACTGTAATTTCTCCTAGGAATATGTTAATATATATTTATGTCATTTGCCAACTTAGATCTCCAGAAAAAATTCCTTCACGTATACCAGACAGTGCATCATTATTGATCCATTGAAAACCTTACTTATTACATATGCCCATCCTGATATCTCTTCTAAGTCAATCACTCTTTGTCTCATTTTTATTATTTATTTTTTAATATACGTTAATATATTCCAAGTTATTCCGGTATGAACTATTCATTTTTGGCCCAGTTTCTGATGTGGCACCGTCACATATGACTTCTTGCAGTCCAAAAATATCCTGACAGCCTCCCAAACTTATTTCCGTCTCACCTCAAATCTAAGTTAGCGAACTTAAGAAAGTTTGTTAAATAGATTTTACAGTCTGTAAACCCACGCTGGTTGTTATTTATGAAACTTGTTTCTTTCTAAGAATCCCATCACTGTTTTGTTCTAGTTATCTTCAACATTATCTTACTTATTAAGCATGTTTACAAACAAAAATGGCAATATTACTGAAGCTTGATTCAACATTCGCTCTCCTGGTACCGGTAAGCCAATGACTGATACCTGTTGCCTGGTACCGGTAACCCAGTGACTGATACCTGTTGCCTGGTACTGGTAACCCAGTGACTGATACCTGTTGCCTGGTACCGGTAACTCAGTGACTGATACCTGTTGCCTGGTACCGGTAACCCAGTGACTGATACCTGTTGCCTGGTACCGGTAAGTCAATGACTACTTGACACCTGTTGCCTGGTACCGGTAAGATAATGACTGCTTGATATCTGTTGCCTGGTATCGGCAAGCCAGTGGCTGCTTGATACCTGCTGCCTGGTACCGGTAAGCCAGTGACTGGTACCTGTTGCCTGGTACTGGTAAGCCAGTTACTGTTTAAACAATGATACCAACATTGGTACCCAGTAATTGCATAATCACTGAACCGGCTATTTAATAACACTGAAACATTTATACATCGGATAAAAAAGGTATATAACTAAAAGGGTTTTGAGATACTGTAAACGAATATGACCATAATAACAATCGATTGGATAAAGTTTCTCTTGCATTCCACTTCTGGAGCATCTCTTGTTATTATCCAGCAATCACTTATCCAGTAATTTGTTAACAATGATGGACCCAATTTTTCCTGGTAGTGTTTCTAGGTGCGAATGGAAAAAAATGTCTCTTTCAAGACACTTTCAGCGAGGAGTGCCACTGGTGCCGTCTTCGCCTCTAAGTCTTGGCCTATTCAGTGACAGTTCTAAATGGCTGATAACGTCATTTATTTTAGTCTGAGTTGTCATGTGCGGTTTAGAATATGTCATGTTATGAATATATTCAGGGTGGTGAAGTTAGTGGCACACATTTCATAGATTCCGTCCTGCTCTGACTCAAGGGAGAGAATGAGTTTGCTCCATCTAGGTGAGTACAAATAGGAAGAGCGTCTGTCTGACGCTCAACAGACGGAGGATCAAGCCTCCACCACGTCTTGCGCTGAATGACCCACATGGGTTTAGTGTTTAACATGAATTATAATAATAATCCAGAATGGGTAGACCTCCGCCGTGAAGTACCAGGCGTATAGCAGAGGGAATATTAAGATAGTATACAGTCCACTTTTTTTTTCTGGCAAATATCTTTTCTGTCTGGAGTAACCTTGCAGATGTAACAATCACTTACATGATCTTCTGGCTCCATCAACACTATTGGTACAATTCAACCACTGGTGAAGGTTTGTTGCACAATTATTGCAGCGTGTGTGTGGGACCCAGCTCTTGGCCTGACCTTCACTTTTACAAGCAAAATCAAGATGGAAGGTTTTCCTGCTCACTGCAGTTATTGCACGAATTTGGAAAAAGTCAGTTTTCCACGCAATTACGAGCATCTTTGTCCAAATTTGGCTAAAAAAAAATTGGTAATATATTATAAATATTTACCTTGTATCTAAGTTGATAACACTGTCTTTAAGGATAATATTGTAGTTAAAGTGCCATAAACCTAATTGTTGTTCATGTGTAGACCAGTAGTCTAAATCAGAAGCTACCAGGCCCCCACGAAGGTGGGATATATAGCCATGTGGCTAATGTTCTGGATGTAGACTTGGGATAGTCTTCGTCACTACATAGTAAAGTGTCTCCAGTATTCACCTATATATGGTTGCAGGGGTCGAATCACAGTATTGTTGCCACATCATTAGCTGTGCGGGTGTTAGTACCGGATTACCAGTACAGTATATGCAAAAGAAAAAAAATTCTATAACCATAGTGACAAAGCTATACTGTAGAGCGAGTTCTGAAATTTATTTCAATTTGTATTGTGAATTACCTAATACTTTCTTATTACTGCATTGTACAATAGATTGCAGCAGTCAAATTCTCGGCAATAAGAACTGACAAACGAACCATTATGTCTCTGTAAGGAATTCGCTTTAAGCCAGCAAAACGCAAAACCGATCAGACTTAAAAAAAAAAATTACTTTATCTTCACTGATAATTAGAACCACGTACGGAACAGGACGGCAAAAAAACACATTAGGGTCCTTGCTAGAAGGAAACTCTGACGTCAACCAAGAAAGTAGTGAGACACTGACATCACAGTACCACTTAGTGTTCAGTGAGCAATTAATCGGTCAGAATATAGGTAATCAAAATGAGCTTTTCACAGATGAGACTCAAAACTCTGTCAACATCTCCATAATTCGATATTCGACTTTTAAGTAACCATTGATAGCATACCTGTGCACTCTGCTCTAGGCCCAGACTCATGAAACTCCACAGTCATCAAGAACTGCAGCACATTTGCATAGTCCAAGGCAACAACCTTCCTATGGTGTATAAATATAGCTAACTGGAATAATCTTATTGTAGGCAGCTGGCCCAGTGGCTAATGCGTCGATCTGGAGTTTTATGACTCTGACCGCGAGTTCAAGCCCCACCCGTACTATGGTTTATTTGATAGTATGTCTGGCCAGGCGATACTCTCCTCTTTCCTGACAAATAAAACACTTCTTGAGTTAATCTCAAATAATAAAATGAGCGTTTATAATATGCAATTACATTAAATACAAGCCACTTCATGGGATACTAGTTAACAAGAAAAAAATCATATAATTTAGATTACTTTTTGATTATTTTTTTTCGGGCGATATCGTTGAAACTTAATAGGCTTCTATCCACTGTTTTTTATAGTATTTTGGCAAAATATCGAACGACGCCATTGACGTGGAGTTTACCACAGTGTGTGCTTCTTTCCGACTCCCTCTGTGGCCCAGAGTTCAGAGCATGTTGACTCTGGTCACCTTCTGTATGTAGAGGATCTAGAGTAGTCTCTCTTTCCCTAGGTCACTGTCCTTCTAGGTCAGTGCTACAGAAATCACTGTCCTAGGCAGTGCTACAGAAGTCACTGTCCTCCTAGGCCTGTGCTACATTAGTCACTGTTTCCCTTGGTCAGTGCTGCAAAAATCACTGTCCTAGGTAGTGCTACAGAAGTCACTGCCATAGCCAGTGCTACAGTAGTCACTGTTTCTCTAGGTCAGTGCTAAAGAAGTCACTGTCCTAGGCAGTGCTACAGTAGTCACTGTCCTCCTAGGTCAGTGCTACAGTAGTCACTGTCCTCCTAGGTCAGTGCTACAGTAGTCATTGTCCTCCTAGGTCAGTGTTACAGTAGTCACTGTCCTCCTAGGCCAGTGCTACAGTAGTCACTGTTTCCCTAGGTCAGTGCTACAGAAGTCACTGTCCTAGGCAGTGCTACAGTAGTCACTGTCCTCCTAGGTCTGAGCTACAGTAGTCATTGTCCTCCTAGGTCAGTGCTACAGTAGTCACTGCCCTAGGCCAGTGCTACAGTAGTCACTGTCCTCCTAGGTCAGTGCTACAGTAGTCACTGTCCTCCTAGGCCAGTGCTACAGTAGTCACTGTTTCCCTAGGTCAGTGCTACAGTAGTCACTGCCCTAGGCAGTGCTACAGTAGTCACTGCCCTAGGCAGTGCTACAGTAGTCACTGTTCTCCTAGGTCAGTGCTACAGTAGTCATTGTCCCCCTAGGTCAGTGCTACATTAGTCACTGCTCTAGGCAGTGCTACAGTAGTTACTGTCCTCCTAGGTCAGTGCTACAGTAGTCACTGTCCTCTTAGGTCAGTGCTACAGTAGTCACTGCCCTAGGCCAGTGCTACAGTAGTCACTGTCCTCTTAGGTCATTGCTACAGTAGTCACTGCCCTAGGCCAGTTCTACAGTAGTCACTGTCCTAGGCCAGTGTTCACGTGCCAGTGTCCACTGTCCTAGGCCAGTGTTCACATGCCAGTGTCCACTGTCCTAGGCCAGTGTTCACGTGCCAGTGTCCACTGTCCTAGGCCAGTGTTCACATGCCAGTGTCCACTGTCCTAGGCCAGTGTTCACGAGCGCCAGTTCTTAAGTGGTCACTAGTGACGTGTATCAGTGCTACAGTGGGTGTCGTTCATCTGTATCGGTACTTGACCTCAATTATACATTGTCACTGTCCCCCCAGGACTACTTCTGCACTGGTCACCATTGTGCAGGTGCAGTGTACATATTTAACGGCGCCACACATTCTCTGAGCATCCCGAGGGAGGGAGATAGTGACTCCGGGATTGGATTTTTAACGAGATCTGTAAACATTAGAGAGGCTGAGGTGCATCCCCGGCTTACAGAAACACTTAGAGCTTCGCCTTAGAGTTGATTACATCCCTGGGGAGTAAGTCATAAGGGTTCGGTAGGCAATTATAGGGGTGTGGGAGGGAGCTTTAAGAGTTTGAGATTAATAGTAATGTAGGGATGTGTTTGTAGAGGTAACGAAATTAATTATAGGGGTGTAATTGAGGTGTTATAGGAGTGGGCGAGTTAAAAAGAGCGAGTTGCGTGGCTCAGGAAGGAATGTGAGAGTTAGGTGAAGGATAAGTATGAGTAATCGTAATTTTTAAAGGGGTGGACCGGTAAGCCAGCGGAAGGGTTTGATCAGATGGCCAAAAGCTCCAGTGGAGGGTCATCATATGACTAAGACCCACGTCAGGAAACATTTGTTTCCTGACAAATCTTACCTAACCTAGCCTATGACTAATGTGGGAGCATTGTTTAAGGGGGTTTGGGAATGTGTTGTCGAGGCGTGGGAGGAATGTGGGATTAAGTTGTAAATCTGTGAGACGATTCAGTATAGTCCCAGGAGCTATGACTCGACCTCATGGTGTTACAGTGTGGTCTCAGGAGCTATAACTCAACCTTCTAATGATTCAGTATAGTCCGAGGGGCTATACCTCAACCTCATGAAAGAGCTAAGTAGAGTTGAAAGCAAAACTTAAATGCAACAGGACCGTGTACTGGAGTTTAACACCCTCAACAGGACCAGTAATCTGTGCTTAAAATCCTCAACAGGACCAAGAGCTTGTAGTCAGCACTGTCAACTAGACCAAGTACACTGTCAACTAGACCAAGTACACTGTCAACTAGACCAAGTACACTGTCAACTAGACCAAGTACACTGTCAACTAGACCAAGTACTGTACCTCAGCACTGTCAACTGGACCAAGTACTGTACCTCAGCACTGTCAACTGGACCAAGTACTGTACCTCAGCACTGTCAACTGGACCAAGTACTGTACCTCAGCACTGTCAACTGGACCAAGTACTGTACCTCAGCACTGTCAACTGGACCAAGTACTGTACCTCAGCACTGTCAACTGGACCAAGTACTGTACCTCAGCACTGTCAACTAGACCAAATACTGTACCTCAGCACTGTCAACTAGACCAAGTACTGTACCTCAGCACTGTCAACTGGACCAAGTACTGTACCTCAGCACTGTCAACTGGACCAAGTACTGTACCTCAGCACTGTCAATTGGACCAAGTACTGTACCTCAGCACTGTCAACTAGACCAAGTACTGTACCTCAGCACTGTCAACTGGACCAAGTTACATGCTAGAGGGGAATCAATAAGTCGACCTAGTATTCCCAGGAGATATACATGTATTAACTTTATAGAAGTCGCATTTTCTAATAGCGACTCATTCTGTTATTCTAACTAATTTAGTACATTTAAGTATTAATTCAGTTATTGCTCATGTCCATCTGTTACTCTTTTAAACAAAATAGTTTATTGATAAATATTGAACATTTTAGAAAACTTTTAAATAATCATTAGATCGTGATAATTTTTACATACTGTAGGTCAAATTATATATAATTCTTTTCGAGACATTTTACAACTACGTTAGGAAAAATGAATTTAGTAAATCCAGACTGAAATAATCATATGAACAGCTGAGTAAGAGAGTGAGTGGAAAGCATTAACTTTCCACCTGCACTTTTAACTCCTAAACTATTGGCAGAGACTAAAAGCTCTTAAATTGTACTCCCTGGAGGGCAGGCGAGAAACATGGATCATAATAAACCCCGGAAAATAAAAAAAAGAGTGCAGGGACTTGGCTCCAAGTCTTTACAATGAAATAATTCTGCACCGAAGAGGAAATTACGGAAAAGGCTGGAAAATATCTCAGATAAAAGAGTGAGTGTGCAACACTGCAACAAAGAGACCTCTTATGTACTTAAATTACAAAAGGCTTTTCACTCTCATCTAAAATCTAGGAAAATTACTAACAGCCTCTCCCCCCTTTTAACAATTTTGAAATTTAATTTGACTAGAGAGAATTAAATACCTGTTAATCTGAAATGTCATCTAATATGTATTGGAAATATTTTTAAAGATCTTTTCTTCACTTAAAAGCAAAATTTCTTCAAAAGATTTCCTTATGTTACATTATCTTGCTGTTGTTTTGTCTCAAGACAAAGACAACTAATCAATGCTTCTACAAATTGTTTCTTGATTTTTATGCTTAAACTTGAAACAGGATAGAATTAAGGGCTAGGAATGTTCCAGAGTATTTTAATTTGAAAAGATAAACATTGCTAAATGGTTTCAGTTTCAGTGCTGATAACACCAGTGAAACTGAAGTGTCTTGTATCTTGATCGATCGCAGTGACTTCCGTTTTCTTCTTCTTCTTCTTCTACTTCTTCTTCCACTTCTTCCACTTCTTCCACTTCTTCTAATTATTATTATTATTATTATTATTATTATTATTATTATTATTATTATTATTATTATTATTATTATTATTATTATTATTATTATTATTATTATTATTATTATTATTATTATATGCATAGGAATGAGCTAAACCCAAAAATGTCATACAGCTCCCGAGAAATTAAAGGCAATCAGTTTTGATCTAGCAAAAGCAAGAGAAGGTGTAGCGTCACTTCGTATCAGCAGGACACCCTCCGCCCCACCTTCAGGAGAAGATATAACACCTTAAGACGGGCAGCGCCGACCACTTTAAAAGATCGCTTTCTGCAAGTACAGCTTTTAGGCTAAAGTATTTGAGCAGTTAAAAACATTTACTCTGCGATAGTAGAGTCAGAGTGCACATGCTGTGGATTCCATCTCACATTGGTCTTCAGATGCATGATAGAACTGATAAATTGGCTAAGTTTTATGCTTTCAAAGAGGGGGTAGATTACAATCTTGGCTTGTCAGTTAGCAGTTTGAGAACAATAATACGAAAAGAACTTCAACTGAATTTTATTGACTTAAGACTCACGGAGATTGACACCAGTCAGTCCATCTATCATCATTCTATCATGCAGGAGGAGCCACATGTCTATGGTGCATCCAACAAAATAAGCAGACTCTTGGATGTCACCACCGCCCGCCTCCGGCTGGGTTACAAGTATCTTTGGCAGGTTAAATCACAACCACCAGATGTAGACCAAACAAAATGTAAACTTTGCCAGTTGGATTATTGTCACACCCTGCGTCATTATGTACTGGAGTGCGATAAAATTAATGAATTCAGAGACTACTCATTCAGAAATGTTCAAGATATGTCAAAGTATTTTATCCACAGTGGTATATTAAAGACCATTCTGGAAAAATACCCTGACTTTGCTCCCTGTAAATAAAGCATTGACACGTGTGTGTGTGTGTGTGTGTGTGTGTGTGTGTGTATGTACATGTGTGTATGTGTATGTGTGTATGTATATACATGTATGTGTGTGTATGTGTGTGTGTGTATATATGTATGTGTATATGTATATGTGTGTGTGTGACCCAACAATTAAAATTTGCACCAATAACTCATTACAGTTGTGGCTGGGTGTAGACTAATAGATTGCTCATTGCTTTATAATTTGTTCATGAGTGCAACCATGTACAGACGTAAGTAAATTTACTTACATGATTCATTACCTTGTAACTAGTGAATTAATTACCATTGTACCTTGTTCAGCTATCAAAACTTTGGGGCCCAGTTTCTGGACCCTATATATACCTCTGTAATCTGCAAATACCTTTGTAACTTGTCATGATTGTGACCATCTGAGTTCATTACCTTTGTAACTTGCTCAGCTATCAAACTTTGAGGTCCAGTCCCTGGACCCATTATGTACCTCTGTAATCTTTTGACTACCGCCCACAGGATGGGTATGGGGTGCATAATAAAGATATCAAACTAAGTAAACTACCTCAACTCAAAGAGAGTGTGTGTCTTAAGTGAGTGATACAGTCCGAGATTCTGACCCGGATGCTACAGTATCTCTCAGTCTATATACGCATAATTCACTTTATTCCACAAGTTTTTTTTTTTTAAGGAATAAAGTATTCATGACTGATAGAATCCAATTTACTTAAAGACCGGTGCTTATGAACTCTGCTAGTGGAAGTACATAATGAAAAGAGCAGGACGCTATGAAACACTGCGACTGACACACCTGACGAGTAAAGGTAACCAACTGTTGAACTTGTGTCTTACTCGTCAAGTTGTCGATATTTTATACCATTTATGACATAAACTTGTTGATTATTGCAGTCTCTTCTCTCTGGTAAGTACAACTCATATATACAACGGTGACCCGTGGCCTGGTGGCTAAAGCTCTCTCTTCACACGGCAAGGGTTCGGGTTCGATTCCCGGTGAGGGTTCGGGTTCGATTCCCGGTGAGGGTTCGGGTTCGATTCCCGGCGAGGGTTCAGGTTAGATTCCCGGCGAGGGTTCGGGTTCGATTCCCGGCGAGGTTAGAAACATTGGGCGTGTTTCCTTACACTGGTTGAAGCACCTCTCTGAACGTGTTACTGGAGAAGTGTCGTACAAACTCCGACTTCTCCAGTAACACCTTCAGAGAGGTGCTTCAGCAGGTGAGGGCGTCAACACTCCTCCAATAGCACCTTCAGAGGTGTCCTTCAGCAGGTGAGGGCGTCAACACTATGATTATGGACTTCATCATAAGACTTCGTTATTCACGTACTTAATTGATTGCTGAAGTGTATGCTTACAATTATAGGAAATCACTGTTCTGTACTTTCTTTCTTAATAAAATATCAATAGGTACCTGGGTGTTAGTCGACTGGTGTAGGTCGCATCCTGGGACAAAAGTGACCTAATTTCCCCGAAATGCTCAGCATAACAAGCGGCTTTCTATATAGTAGTATGTCATTGATGTCAGCTAGGCCTGTATACCTTGTACATGCACTTGTAGAAATAAAGATATTATTATATTATTATTATTATTATAGATTATTGGGAATCTTCAACTGGACCTCATTGCTTTTGAAAAATACACAGTTTATTCATGCTACATAGGTTTATTTTGGTTTGTATATTAAGCTTCGTGAGTTTCATTTTAGCTGTCTGTTAGCCTTTCAATATTTTGTTTGTGTCTTCCATTTCAGTTCGCAAAACAATTTCTTAATTTGAAAATTTTAACTTAAATTTTATTTTCTCTTTATCGTTTTTGTCCATTTAAACACTAATGAAAATTATAATTGTTGTTTAAATCTTTCGATGGTAAAATAGACACAAATGCAGTATAATGCGATCCTTTATTGACTACGTTTCGCCCACAAAATGGGCGTCAAGACACAGATATATAATCATATACTCTCTGCTAGGGTAGATAAGTTTGTACTTGATAAAGTCCACTGTTTGGGCGAAACATTGTCAATGCCGAATCGCATTACAGTGGACCCCCGAGTTTCGGTCACCTCGGAAATCGAACAATTATGTAAGTTTAACATTGTAAGTGCTTTTGTATGTGTATTTTTGGGGGTCTGAAAGGACTAATCTCATTTACATTTTTCCTTAAGGGAACAAATTCGTTCGGTAATGGCACTTGAACAGCCTTCTGGAATGAATTATGACCGAAACTCGGGGGTCCACTGTATAATGCATTTGTGTCTACTTTTCTATCGTGTCGGAATTTTTTACCATTTATCTTTTAAATCTCTCGAATTTTATTTTGTGTTTTTAAATCTTTTTGGATAAATATTTTATTTCGATGTCACGCCTTATAAAATTTTATGTTATTTAATATTTCCTCAGAAATTAGACGTGGGGCCCAATTTTTAGATACTAACATTAAACCTGAGGGACCAGGTCTTGGGGACTTTTATTTACGAATCATGCCTTGGGGACCAGTTTTATAGATCATGCAGTGTGGTTTTCTTTCGGGAATCCAACTATGAAATTTTGATTTAAGGATCTTTGGTTTCAGGACGACACCGTGGGTTCCTACTTTAGTCATCTACAGCTGGCTCTTATTTTAGGGACTGCATCATGTGGTTCGTAATTTAGGGATTTCTCCATGGAACCTTGCTATATGAACCTCACTGAAAGTCTCCAATATAGGGACAATTCAAAAAAAGTAAAAAGGCACAATACTGCCTCCGCCTCCTTCTCTTATTTATACTGGCTCCCTTTCCTTCACGCTTTTGTTTGACTAGTAAATAATCCAAGTCGGACCGAAAATTCGGCATAAGTTTCTCCCATGTGCGGGTTATCTGTATACAGAAACAATTCTCTTTTACCTTATTTTATGAAACAAACCTCTATGCCCCGTTTTAGGAATTACACAGATCACTTCACAGTTAAGATCACTATGCAAGATCATATTTTAATAACTAGACTATAGATTAATTTAATGGGACGGAGCACTGACCCCAAAGCGTAACTCAGTGCTCAGTGCTACGTAAGACTCTTCAATCGCATATCCACCAACAACAAACTCAGGAACAAAACCTAATCCTCAAGAATAGAAAACAATATTCACACTAACACTAGATAAAAAAGTAAAAACAATCATTATAGGTTATAAAAAATTCCCTCATAACTTTAATAACATCGAAGTGTCAATATCAAAAGTCATCTAAAAAAAATTCACAAGAATCCCTATCAGTGCTTTTTTGATAATTTAGACACATGTGCAACACTTGGGTATCTTTATTGAGAAAACGGTTCTCCATACAGTGGCTTCATCAGTCCATACAAAGGAAAATGGTGAAGAACAGAAGGAGTTTGAGGTAATCAGTCCCTCAGCCTGGAGTCGATGTAATCAGCCCATCAATCTTGAAAAGAATACAGCATATAGACGAAGTTGCTTATGTACTGTAAACAGGTGAGGTGAAGCAGTCGTAGGTGGTATCACACTTGACAAATCCAAATGTGGAAGTAGGTCATGACTAAAGGTTAGGCAAGTGAAGAATTCCCTGTAATAAGATCCCAAGATGTTGCTGTGGCTGACAGGCCACAGATATTTGGGAGACGTATATGATTAATTTTACAATCACTTTTCCAATTCCTACCTATGTTTAGGGCCCAGCAAGCCTATCATTTGCCTAAGAAATCCGATGAATGTGGACCAGAAGAGCTTATGAGGGTAAACTCATATCAATCATTGGAAAATTAGCAGAAATAATTGGGTCGAAAGAATTGACAGATATTACATAAATACAAATGCAAGATGCATTAGAATTCTGTGGACCCGGAGGTACAAGTATTGTGCTGGAATCTAGTAAAAACAATTAGTGTATAACTAGAATTAGGTATTAACTAAAGCACAACAGCTGGAAAGTAGACACGAATAACCATAGTACGAGAGGAATGTGAACAATTATACAATAAGAATGTTTATTAGGATTGCAGCAAGGTTGTCTCAAGAATATTGGTATGAATACTAATGCATCGTAAGACAGTAGCAGGAATTACTAATGTAACGTAGAAATGTAGCTGGAAATACCAGGGTAATATATGAGTGGGGGGGGGAAGTACTGATGTAATGTAGTTCTTGTCCAGGACAAGAACTACTACTGTACAGTGTGTGTGGGAAGTAATTACTAGCGGACAGTGTGGGCAAGAATTACAAATGTACAGAATGTTTGATAGGCACTTGCTAGTGTACAATATGTATGGGTAGTAATCACTAGTATAGAGTATGTTTGGGCAGTAATTACTGTCGTACAGTATGTATGGGCAGTAATTACTACTGTACAGTATGTGTGGATAAGAGTTACTAGTGTAGAGCGTGTATGTGTGTGTGTGTACTCACCTAGTTGTGGTTGGAGGGGTCAAGTGTGTGTGTGGGCAGGAATTACTATTCTACAAAATATGTGGGCAGAAATTAGTCAGGTTGATGCTACTACACTAAATGCAACAGTACCTTGAAGCGTCATAGATGTCTCCCTCACTCCATCTTCAGCCACACCTGCAGGAGAAACATGACAAATATTCAGTAACTTGCTTCTGTAGTTCTTCTGGCTGGATGTAAACATAAGGGTAAGAGGTGCCGTATATCTTATTCCAGACGATGCTTCGGTTACTCGAGGGTAACACATTATTATAATTACATTCATGGGGAAGAGCGGAGACAGCGCCTGGGGAATGAGAGGCATTCAGGCTTAATTCCAGGAATTGGAACATCACGGAACCTCCCTAGAGGGGTCGAAGGTAACACACGGTGAGGAGAGGACTTCAGGCTGTGAGAAGCAGCTGTTGCAAGCAGCCTGCAACAATGTCACTGAATTGTTGTACTGTTATGTAACAGATGTTCCAAGAACGCAGCACGAAATTGAATATTTCACATTCTTTATTTTAATAAATATATACATGTGCCTAAAATTATTTTTTTCGTGCTATGATCCAAAAAAACTGTACACCAAACAGAGAGCTAGAATCTACAAAATAAAAATTATTTGAGATGTATTCTGGGAGAAAACATAACAGCACAGAAACATAAACATTTAGTAATGTCAAGAAGAGACATCAACGTTAACAAGGTTTCCTGCTCATCATGATCACTCATTGCTTACTCACGTTAGCCCTATAAACATTAGCTATCCCTTATTGTTAAAATATTGCTTCATTATTTACTCATCACGCTTAGTTGATCCCTCGTGAGAGACCAGCTCCTAGATGCGTCAGTAATGATGTGATCCCCAGTGAGAGACCAGCTTCTAGATGCGTTAGTAATGATGTGATCCCCAGTGAGAGACCAGCTCCTAGATGCGTCAGTAATGGTGTGATCCCCAGTGAGAGACCAGCTTCTAGATGCGTTAGTAATGATGTGATCCCCAGTGAGAGACCAGCTCCTAGATGCGTCAGTAATGATGTGATCCCCAGTGAGAGACCAGCTTCTAGATGCGTTAGTAATGATGTGATCTCCAGTGAGAGACCAGCTCCTAGATGCGTCAGTAATGGTGTGATCCCCAGTGAGAGACCAGCTTCTAGATGCGTTAGTAATGATGTGATCCCCAGTGAGAGACCAGCTCCTAGATGCGTCAGTAATGATGTGATCCCCAGTGAGAGACCAGCTTCTAGATGCGTTAGTAATGATGTGATCCCCAGTGAGAGACCAGCTCCTAGATGCGTCAGTAATGATGTGATCCCCAGTGAGAGACCAGCTTCTAGATGCGTTAGTAATGATGAGATCCCCAGTGAGAGACCAGCTCCTAGATGCGTCAGTAATGATGTGATCCCCAGTGAGAGACCAGCTCCTAGATGCGTCAGTAATGATGTGATCCCCAGTGAGAGACCAGCTCCTAGATACGTCAGTAATGATGTGATCCCCAGTGAGAGACCAGCTCCTAGATGCGTCAGTAATGATGTGATCCCCAGTGAGAGACCAGCTTCTAGATGCGTTAGTACTGATGTGATCCCCAGTGAGAGACCAGCTCCTAGATGCGTTAGTAATGATGTGATCCCCAGTGAGAGACCAGCTCCTAGATGCGTCAGTAATGATGTGATCCCCAGTGAGAGACCAGCTCCTAGATGCGTTAGTAATGATGTGATCCCCAGTGAGAGACCAGCTCCTAGATACGTCAGTAATGATGTGATCCCCAGTGAGAGACCAGCTCCTAGATACGTCAGTAATGATGTGATCCTCAGTGAGAGACCAGCTCCTAGATGCGTCAGTAATGATGTGATCCCCAGTGAGAGACCAGCTCCTAGATACGTCAGTAATGATGTGATCCCCAGTGAGAGACCAGCTCCTAGATACGTCAGTAATGATGTGATCCCCAGTGAGAGACCAGCTCCTAGATGCGTCAGTAATGATGTGATCCCCAGTGAGAGACCAGCTCCTAGATGCGTTAGTAATGATGTGATCCCCAGTGAGAGACCAGCTCCTAGATACGTCAGTAATGATGTGATCCCCAGTGAGAGACCAGCTCCTAGATACGTCAGTAATGATGTGATCCTCAGTGAGAGACCAGCTCCTAGATGCGTCAGTAATGATGTGATCCCCAGTGAGAGACCAGCTCCTAGATACGTCAGTAATGATGTGATCCCCAGTGAGAGACCAGCTCCTAGATACGTCAGTAATGATGTGATCCTCAGTGAGAGACCAGCTTCTAGATGCGTTAGTAATGATGTGATCCCCAGTGAGAGACCAGCTTCTAGATGCGTTAGTAATGATGTGATTCGCTGTGTTAGACCAGCTGTTCCATGCACCAGTAGTTCTTGCTAACTTAGTGTAACTACAACTTAAAACAATTCACAATATCACAGTTGCAATAATTCACATTTTTGCCACAAATATAAAAAAAAACTGGTTAATTACGAGAACTTTGGCACAGACTTTGTTACTACAGATGTTTGCTTGTTCAAGTACACCGTAAAATGCTTTTATTTTTCGTTCATTGATGATGTGCACTGATCTTACTTTAAATTTATCTTTACATCGTCATGGATCGAAGAAAAAAAAGTTTGACTATCCCCGATTTTCTTTCTCAGTTTGAAATTGTCTTAGAAATCGTTACTATGTTTTGTGAGTAATGTGTGTGAATGTATTGTAAACCTTCCAGATTCATAACAATAAATTAAATAATCCTGGTTCATGTTACTATTATCAAGGTAATTCACGTCATGGAACTTAAGTGAAACTGTCGCACTTTATACAGCTGTTTTTAAGCTGTCCCTCTTCACAATACATACACACACACACACACACACACACACACACACACACGCAAACACTCAGAAATAGCGCGAGATTCTATCAAAATTGAAGAGAAGAAAAAAGTACAAGAACATGGAAAACAGTACAGAAGACTATGAAGAAACAAAGCAGAAGTGAACAGAAGCCCAAGAAACGATTATGCAAGAGTTGGGAGAAAACCTCAGCAATAATCTGAGATTGACAGAGCAGCAAAAACCAAGTCTGATCAGACTGCTTCACGTCCACATCAAAAGTAAGACGATTGTAAAAGACCAGAAAATAAGAGGTTGGAAATCTATGAGGATGTTAACAAACGATTTATGGAGATGTACGAGCAACACCAATGAGTAAAAGAGAGAGGACACCATACACAAATAACCCGCACATAGAAGAGAGAAGCTAACGACGTTTCGGTCCGTCTTGGATCATTTACAAAGTCACACTGACAGGTACTGAACACAGTTCCCGCAAGAGGTAAAGAGTTGAAAAACTTATGAGTGTCACCATGTATTCTGCGAGAGGCAGCAGAAGTAATATCCAACCCACTAACTAAAATATACAGGTCAATGGATATAGGAAAAATTGCCGAAGATCTGCCAGACAGTGAATTTAATCTCAATATTTATGAAGAAACAGACGAGAAGCATTAAGCTACTGGTGAATATCGTCCACATTGAAGGGATGAGATAATACGTGATTTCCATGCAATGGGAAATGGATCAGGAAGAAAAGTCAAAGAATGTGATGATGGAGTATCCAGTTGGAATGTGATAGGAGGCAGAACAGAACCTGATACCTAAAAGATAAAATGTGTGTGAACGAAAAAAGTGCACGTGGTTCAACCAAAGACGCAGAGACCAAAAAATAAAAAAAAGGTAGGAGGACGTGGAAAACCTATTAAACGTGAAAGACATAAGAGTTGTCAACTGAAACCATGTGTGACTTAGACACGTAGTGCAGCCATGAGTTGTAACCGTTGTGTCATCCTCTGATGGATTGCAACTTTGTCTCACTCTGCCTAGGTTGAAATCTTTGCGTCACCTTCCCTTAGTCGTAAACGTTGGGTCACCCTACCATAGTCGTAAACGTTGGGTCACCCTAACTTGGTCGTAAACGATGGTTCACTTTGCCTTAGTCATAAACGTTGGGTCACCCTACCTTAGTTGCAAAGGTTGGGTCACCCTGCCATGGTTAAAAACATTGGGTCACCCTACCATGGTTAAAAACATTGGGTCACCCTGCCATGGTTAAAAACATTGGGTCACCCTGCCATGGTTAAAAACATTGGGTCACCCTGTCATGGTTAAAAACATTTGTCACCCTGCCATGGTTAAAAACATTGGGTCACCCTGCCATGGTTAAACACATTGGGTCACCCTGCCATGGTTAAAAACATTGGGTCACCCTACCATGGTTAAAAACATTGGGTCACCCTGCCATGGTTAAAAACATTGGGTCACCCTGCCATGGTTAAAAACATTGGGTCACCCTGTCATGGTTAAAAACATTTGTCACCCTGCCATGGTTAAAAACATTGGGTCACCCTGCCATGGTTAAACACATTGGGTCACCCTGCCATGGTTAAAAACATTGGGTCACCCTGCCATGGTTAAAAACATTGGGTCACCCTGCTGTTGCTGAAACTTTGCATCACCCTTCCTTAGTTACAAACTTTTCGCTACCCTGCTATTGTTGTAATTTTTGTCTCATCCTGTCCCTGTTAGAACCTTTACCCCGCCCCGCTGGGTGCTGAGGGAAATCAATTGAGACTACGTTCGTAAAAAAAATCTACGACTCGTTTCAATTTGGGAGCTGAGAGCCTCCCCATCAAAGGGGCGCAGCACAGCGCGCGCCCCCAAATTGGAAACAAGCCATAGATTTTTACAGTAATTAGTTTAATGGATTTCCCCGACCCAAATCTTTCTTTAATAAAACCTTTTTTACGAATATCAGTATTAACGTGATTGGAGAGAGACTTTAAGAGACACTTGCATTTTCCTCTAATGGTTCACTATGGTTCATTTACTGTCTTCCACTAATGGATTACAAAGTGAAGCCAGGTTGGCTTCAGGTGGTGGGTAAGCAAGTAATAGACACCACTTAACCCCAGTGGTTATACAGGGATCACAACTGTGAAATAACATTTGAGTGTTTGAAGACTCAAGCAACAAATCTATAATTTTCTGTACTTATGTATGGCCTCGCATGTGCTCGCATCAGGGGTGACATGTCCAGTGGTACTTGGCACCTGATGTTTGAAGCATTGATGGCCGAGTGGACTAAGGCGTCTCGGAATTTTGGCGTGCTTCTCGGGAGTTGTGCTAAAATATCGGGGGTTCGATCCCCGGCTAGTCGCAGTATTATTATTGACTGAAACCAATCGTTCGCGGATGCATTATGTGTCGTGCCGAATAGGTAAAATTTACGATTTTAGCTTAAATAACAACGCACTTCTTGCCGAATAAGGCACAAAGTGAGTTGCAATAATTTCGCAAAATCATTCTGAATCTGACGAAAAAAAAAATCATTGCGCCTGTTTATTATTAAATTAATGTAAACATCTAAAATATATTTATATATTCACCCGCATCATCATAAAAGGTTCAGATGTTGTATGTTGACCGTGAAGTGTAATCTGGCCCTTACATGCCTTCTGCTTATCTTTTATTTTTGTAGTTCCTTGATTATGTGAGAAATCACGAAAGCGCTTGGAAGTTCACTATTCTTTTCACAGTGGATGTTCTGCATATTGTAATATCACTTATTTACTCTGATCCTATTATATATATTGTAAATTATATTTTATCCTTTAAAGAAAGCTGTTATAACCGTTGCTGTATAGTTCTCTAAAGAGACTTTACTTAGCCGAAGACTAAGCAAAAGATTCTCCAAACACCAGAAACGCTCTTTCCAACTCCATTCAAATAATGTTATCCACCAATGCTGAATTTTAAGTAAGTATTTACATATCAAATTTCATTCACAACCTCGAGTATTTTACCATCCAGACCCAGCGTATTTTACTATAGAACTGCAAGTCTTAACAAAAATCAATATTGTTATATATGGTTAGCGAAGTGAGAAATCTAGAGAGGCTCATAGCGCCTGAGTGGAGGATAATCATGTTTGTGCAGAGAATAACTCCTTAAATCAAGAGCCCCCTCCCCACCAGCATCAAGGCATCACACATCCCTTTTGAAGGGTAGTCAGTCAATAACCTCTCACTGTTACTGTGATTATCCCTCTCACTCGTTTAAAATCCTCTTCTCACTTTACCAAGACAATAGTATCATTCACATACTGAACAACATTATCATCCATACAGAAGTAAACAGAATCATCTGCAAGCATACGAGAAACAGAGCATCATGCATATAGACGAAAACTGTATCAGCGATAAAGAAGACACTTTATATCATCCGCGTATTTGTATATAGTGTCACCCGCACATAAAAACAAAAACAATTTTAACATAAAATTTAAGCCATAAAGAACAAAAAGGCACAATACTGTGACTGGAACAATACACAAATAACCCGGACATAGGAGAGAGGAACTTACGACGACGTTTCGGTCCGTCTTGGACCATTTACAAAGTCACACTAACACGTGTTACCGTGACTTTGTAAATGATCCAAGACAGACCGAAACGTCGTCGTAAGTTCCTCTCTCCTATGTCCGGGTTATTTGTGTAAATTAAGCAGTATAAACATCCCGTCTCAGTACTCTCTCTCATCCCGTCCACCACCCATCCATCCCGTCTCAGTACTCTCTCTCATCCCGTCCACCACCCATCCATCCCGTCGCAGTACTCTCTCTCATCCCGTCCACCGCCCATCCATCCCGTCGCAGTACTCTCTCTCATCCCGTCCACCGCCCATCCATCCCGTCGCAGTACTCTCTCTCATCCGTCCACCGCCCATCCATCCCGTCGCAGTACTCTCTCTCATCCCGTCCACCACCCATCCATCCCGTCGCAGTACTCTCTCTCATCCGTCCACCGCCCATCCATCCCGTCGCAGTACTCTCTCTCATCCCGTCCACCGCCCATCCATCCCGTCGCAGTACTCTCTCTCATCCCGTCCACCGCCCATCCATCCCGTCTCAGTACTCTGTCTCATCCCGTCCACCGCCCATCCATCCCGTCGCAGTACTCTCTCTCTCATCCCGTCCACCACCCATCCATCCCGTCTCAGTACTCTGTCTCATCCCGTCCACTGAGCTTCTGGTTTCCAACCAATTAAGTGGTGAAGACAAAGGCCCAAGTTGTAATTATCGGGACAAAGTTTCTCTCTGTGTAGAGCTTTACCAAGCCATGGTCTGAGTGATCTCTGTGTAGAGCTTTACCAAGCCATGGTCTGAGTGATCTCTGTGTAGAGCTTTACCAAGCCATGGTCTGAGTGATCTCTGTGTAGAGCTTTACCAAGCCATGGTCTGAGTGATCTCTGTGTAGAGCTTTACCAAGCCATGGTGTGAGTGATCTCTGTGTAGAGCTTTACAAAGCCATGGTCTGAGTGATCTCTGTGTAGAGCTTTACAAAGCCATGGTCTGAGTGATCTCTGTGTAGAGGTTTACCAAGCCATGGTGTGAGTGATCTCTGTGTAGAGCTTTACAAAGCCATGGTCTGAGTGATCTCTGTGTAGAGCTTTACCAAGCCATGGTCTGAGTGATCTCTGTGTAGAGCTCTACTAAGCCATGGCTCTGTGTAGAGCTTTACCAAGCCATGGTGTGAGTGATCTCTGTGTAGAGCTTTACAAAGCCATGGTCTGAGTGATCTCTGTGTAGAGCTTTACAAAGCCATGGTGTGAGTGATCTCTGTGTAGAGCTCTACTAAGCCATGGCTCTGTGTAGAGCTATTCCATCCCCAGGAGCCCGAGAGCCTACAAGTAGCCTGTGGAACTTACAAGAAGCCTCTGAGACTACAAGGAGCCTCACAGCCTACAAGTAGCCTCTGGAACTTACAAGTAGCCCCTGAGCCTACAAGTAGCCTGCAGAGCCTATAAGGAACTTTTAAGCCTACAATCATAGCTAAATATAATACCTTCATGACTCACGAAATCGTAATGACACGATTGCAAACAAACCATACCACGGGTGGGGATCGAACCCGCGGTCAGAACCCGCGGGTTCGAACCCCACCCGTGGTATGGTTTATAATACCTTCAGTTGGCTCGTGATTTTGTAGCTAACTAATTCTAGATTTTATCGCAAAATCGTATAGTAAAGAATACGAAATTTGTGTCCAAGAAATGCCTTTAAATGTACGGGAATTTTTGTACATTACCAAGAAGATAAAGAATTAGACACATGTGCAACATCTGGGTATCTTTATTGTAGACGTTTCGCCCACCAGTGGCTTTATCAATACAATTCAAGGGCGTAATATGAAGCCTGTAGAATTATATACAGGAATTCTTATTGATCAGTGATTTAAAGTACAGAAGGGCCCCGCTTATACAGCAGGTTAGGTTTCGGGGTACTGGAGAGCCCCGTTTATACAGCAGGTGGGTTTCGGGCCACTGTAGGGCCCCGCTTATACAGCAGGTTAGGTTTCGGGCTACTGGAGGGCCCCGCTTATACAGCAGGTTAGGTTTCGGGCTACTGGAGGGCCCCGCTTATACAGCAGGTTAGGTTTCGGGCTACAGAAGGGCCCCGCTTATACAGCAGGTTAGGTTTCGGGCTACAGAAGGGCCCCGCTTATACAGCAGGTTAGGTTTTGGGCCACTGTAGGGCCCCGCTTATACAGCAGGTTAGGTTTCGGGCTACTGGAGGGCCCCGCTTATACAGCAGATTAGGTTTCGGGCTACTGGAAGGCCCCGCTTATACAGCAGGTTAGGTTTCGGGCTACTGGAGGGCCCCGCTTATACAGCAGGTTAGGTTTCGGGCTACTAGAGGGCCCCGCTTATACAGCAGGTTAGGTTTCGGGCTACTGGAGGGCCCCGCTTATACAGCAGGTTAGGTTTCGGGCTACTGGAGGGCCCCGCTTATACAGCAGGTTAGGTTTCGGGCTACTGGAGGGCCCCGCTTATACAGCAGGTTAAGTTTCGGGCTACCGCTGTAAAGCGAAAATCGTTGTAAAAGTTAAACATAGCCTTTTTCACTTTCAGATGTTTACATGTTTACACTATGATATGTTAAGTGAGCAGTATAGCTAGGCCTAAAAAATGCATGTACAGTACACTCATTACTTATCTTAAAATAGTTTTATCCTTAGCTTATAGTGAGGAGGTGAATATATTTATTGTAGGAAGTCTAAATAAATGAAGAATGGGTATAATTGAAAAAACACTGTATTAGTGAAACGCTGTAAAAGCGAAGCACTGTGAAGTGAAGCGCTGTAAAGTGGGGCCTGTCTGTACCTAGCTTGTAATAAGGCGATATATTGTTTAAATTAAAACATATTTCATAAAAGTACAGCATTATGATTGCTACTTTAAGTAAGTACCCCCAACTTTTTTGTTCCCAAAAACGACTGAAAAGGCATCATTGAAAATACTAAAATACCTGTCTAAAAGCTTTATCAATTTTTCAGAAATATATGTAGCCTCATTTGCACTTTCTTGTTATCTAACAATTTGCTTTAAATGTAATGGTCTAAATGTTTAAATTTCTCGATTATAGTATCCAAAAAAACTAGTTTTAGGATTTTCATGAAACTTACATTTTGCCTTTCGTTATTTTCTAACTATAAATTTTACACTCTGGCTTCAAAACAATAAACATTTTTTTGTGTGAATATTCATTGGCATCAGCAAATGCAATATTTAATCTAAAGAAGTAGAACCTACATCTCACTACCACAGAGGATATTTTTTTTTATCACAATCGATGTAAGGTTGAAAAAGCAAGGGTGAGAGTTTACCCCCTTGTCTGACATCAGGGGACCTCCAAACTGCTGCAAGATTTTATGCGACCCGCAGCAACTTTAAATATTTATAAATAGTAAAACTATTAAATCCTCATTTTCATTCACATAAAGTTAAGGACTTTGTTGCTTGTAAGAAGTGATATGTAATTTTTTTTTCATATTTTAGTCCTAAGCTTTTCTTTTTTTCAGATATATTCTTCGATTATGGAAGGAAAAGGGAAAAGAACAATGCAGAGTGAGTGCTGAAGAATGGGGCATAAAGTAATTCTTTGTACAAGAAGGTGATAAATTTTTGAGTATTGTATGCCACGAAACTGTTGAAGGAGTACAATGTACGTCAACACTGTGAGACCAAACATAAACTAAGTTATTCCCAATTCTCAGGAACACAGGAAAAACTTGAATTAATACAACCCAGGTTGATTTCCCAACAAGGCTTTTTCACGCAGACTCGAGTTGAAAATGAAGCTAAAACCAGAGCCAGTTACAAAGTAGCTCATGCGGTAGTTGAAAGAGGAAAGCAGTTCATTGATGGAGAGCTGATCAAAGAGTAGATGGTGGAAGCAGTGGAAGAGTAATGCCCACATAACATAAATCTGTTCAAACTCCCCAGTCTTGTGCAAAATACTGTTGTTCGTAGAACTGAGGATACAGGAAACAATATATTTCATCTAACTGCAGTTTTGATGAAATATATTGAGAGTTTTATTCTCTCGCACTTGAACAGAATGGTGTGAGTGACACATCCTGTATCTTAAATAATATAAAATAAAGTAAACAACATGAGGAGGAATTTCTACATCAGTAAGCTCATCTACCAGAATAAGGTGGGTCACCTTATGGAGCACCTTTGATAAGTCCTTGAAAGAAGCAAAGGTTCTTCCTTATGGAGCACCTTTGATGAGTCCTTGAAAGAAGCAAAGGTTCTTCCTTATGGAGCACCTTTGATAAGTCCCTTCTTCCTTTGGACCTTTTAGTCCTGAGAACAAGGTTTTAGCACATAGCTGGATAATTTTTCTTATGAGACCTTGATAAGTTTCTTCACACTAATGAGTCAATAGCTAATCGCTATTCTAAATTGTCTCAAATCAAAATGTATCCTAACATTTTCAAGATCTTGAAATTATCTGAGATTTGCAAGATCTTTGAGTTGTCTTACTTACATTTAGTTCTTTTCTTTTATTTATTTTCTGCTACTGCATCTCTTTCCAAAATGACGAAATACCTTCATAAGTTTTTCTTCAAAAGGTAAAAATTTCCATTAAAATTTCCTCTAAAAATTTCCTTTAAAAATTTCTACTCTCAGTCATCGCCTAAAAAATAGAGATTCTCTCATCGTATCACTCATCAACCTAGATTTATCATATACTGTAACTGTTTAATATTTCTATTCCAACCTTGAATTACTTTGAATTTGCTTTGCTTCTCGATAATCTTGTTAAAATTAGAGGTGCAACAAGAAACAGAGGCACTAAAATTATAGAAAATATAGTCAGTCTGTGACAGACAATCATGAGAGGGTCAACATTAGTCTGCAATATTTAACTGGATCGCAGGGAAAAAAAATTTACTATCTTATTCGTCACTCTCGAAATCTTAATTACACAATTGCAAAAAAAATCACTGACCGAGAGGGACTTGATTTGTTTGCAATTGTTTAATTAAGATTTCCAAGGAACTTAATTCTCAGTCCTAAACTTCCCTTCTTATAGAAACACTTACAGCAATACTTACATTCATTACCACAGATAGACAATCTGAATCTATCGATTTATACAATACGGAATTAATATTAATACGATTTTTTTTTCAACAAGTCGGGGGTCTCCCACCGAGGCAGAGTGACCCAAAACGAAAGAAAATCCCCAAAAAGAAAATACTTTCATCATTATTCACCATTTTCACCTCACTCATACATAATCACTGTCTTTGTATTTAATATCAACCACATTATCAAGCCTTTTAATGCAAGAATTATTATAGAGCACAAATGAAAAATAATCAAAGTTCATCAAATCAGAATCTAAACAAAAATTATATAAATGACACCAGGCTCTACCAACAAAAAGATCCGCATCACAATTACTCCCGAAATAAATAATATTAAACATATAATTATGTTAAGACATGTTCTAAAGTCATTAAAACTTCAACATATTTAGTCTTGGTAGAGTTTTTCTTGGTGACACTCTTGATATAAAACTTTGCGAAAATAATCCTAAAATTGCCTACAGTCATCTTTAAAGCCGAATTATCATCAACCATCACCAGCACCTTAATTAGAAACGATGCAGTCCTTCAGCAGTAATAAGCGTAACCACCCTGACATCTGCCTTCATTATTATCAGTGTTATACCAGAATATCACGCTGCCACCCCAACAGATTCATAATTT
This sequence comes from Cherax destructor, assembly GCA_009830355.1. Taxonomy (NCBI): domain Eukaryota; kingdom Metazoa; phylum Arthropoda; class Malacostraca; order Decapoda; family Parastacidae; genus Cherax; species Cherax destructor. Next base: position 546,007 of record WNWK01000008.1, read on the forward strand.
TAATTTGTAAAATCAATGTTGCCTAATTTATCGTATGACAAGATAGTCTCCTGCAAGAAAATGTTATATGCATGTAAGTGCTGTTTGAGACAGTCACAAATTTGAAAATGCAGATTACGTCTCTATAGGTTTTCTGTTATAGTATTTATTAAATATGATATCTTGAAGCCATTATTATGAATTAAAAAAAATAGATGTATCAGTCATGTTAAAAGTTACTCTGAAATCATTATTTCTTTGATAGACTTGGTTGTTTAGCCGCATTATTTACAGAAATATCAAATGCATTTTCAGTGCAAGATTTACTGTTATTTTCAGTAACTTCAGTCTAAGTCTTCCAGTAAAAACAACAGCTGTTCTTCCCACATGTCTGTTCATTCCCCATCCCCTCTCCTTTCACACTTCATTTTCTTTTACTCTCAACTAATTTCCACTTTCCTCTATCCTTCACAACCCTACGTCTTGTGTTACTAGATGTCCTAGTATCATTTAATTTTGCTTTACTTGCTGCTGTTGCCAATCCCTCTTCGTCCTCGGGTCCTTGGATAAAGTTCCAGGTGCTCTGTTACCTGGAGGGTATCTACCTGGAGGGTGTTCCGGGGGCCAATGCCCCCGCGGCCCGGTCCATGACCAGGCCTCACAAAACCAGTTGACGTGTTACAAGAATAATACTGTCCGCTACCTAATATCCATCTCAGGGTCTGCTCGTGCCATTGCAGCATAAACACTAGAAAATGTGGTGATAACTCCCAAATCTGTGTCTTCAGGGGATGACTACCTTGAACACTTCGCGTGTCCGAGTGAGCGAATGTCCGCGACCATATTTACCAATCTTGCCTGTGTGGAACATTCAGAAACCCCCAGACTGCTTTATTAAATTTCCAGGCAGGCTCCATTACTTCAATTCATATCTGCCTATGTCAACCAAGCTAGACTCTCCTGTCTCTTTTTTTCCTTCTAAAATCTTAGGAAGCATCTAATTTAATTTCACGATTTTCTCGGCATAATTAGTCACGAGTGGTGAGATAATTTCCATCATAATTGGTGACATATTCTTATGGGAATCTACGACATATTTGACACATAGTCCACAACCTCATTAAAAAAAATAATTACATTTTGCAGAGGTTTAAGTTTTTTTTTACCCGGGTCACAATTCTATGAGAAATATTTCATCAATAGGTTTGTTAGTAAGGGTTTGGTTACTTTAATTTCACCCAATATTTCTTTCAAGAAATAATTTCTGTCTCAATTTAGTAAATAGTAAACAGTGTAAATTGTTTATTTCTATGTCGTCCATTATCCATTGTAGTCATTGTTATGTTATGTTACTTTGTAGAAGTAACATAACATAACGTAACATATAAAAGAACATAACATAAATCAAAATAACATAAAAAAATAACATAACATAGTATAACATAAAAGAATATAACATAATATAAGGTAACCAAGCCTAACCTAACTCAACCTAACCTAACCAAGACTAAGCTAACCCAATCTAACGTAACCTAACCTGACCAAGAAAAAGCTAACCTAACCTAACATCACCTAACCTAACCTGACCAAGCCTAAGCTAACATAACGTAACCTAACGTAACCTAGCCTAAGGAAACCTAACCAAACCTAACCTAACCTAATGTAACCTAACCTCACCTAACGTACTCAAGCCTAATCTAACCTAACCTAACCTAACGTAACAAAGCCATAGTTAACATAACCTAACTTGACCTAAACCTAAGCTAACATAACCTAACGTAACCAAACCTAAGCTAACATAACGTAACCTAACGTACTCAAGCATAAGGAAAAATAACCAAACCTAACCTAACCTAACGTAACCACACCTAAGCTAACATAACCTAACCTAAAATAAAACAAAACAATTTTGTTTATGTGTCTCCATTATTAGGAAGTGAAGTAAGCGTAATAATGAGTGAGAGAAGGAGCGTGGTGGATGGTGGCGGCGAAGAGCACAGAACACCGCAAGAACAAGAGCATCACGTGAGCACAATAACTCACTATGACGGAATATTGATCTGTTGCACCACAGGTGCGGGCGGGGGAGACCCCCACCCCCCACCCCCAACTATAGTGGGAGAGGGGAAGGGAAAAGAAGGGAAGACGGGAGGAGGAAAGTGTTAGGATGAGAAACAGGAAGAGGACGGTGAGGAAAGGGAAGAGAGTAAAGAAAGAGATGGAAAATGAGAAGGAAGGAAGGGACAGAGAAAATAAAAGACCAGAAACATTTATGAATGGTAATAAGAGGTTCAGGGGAGAGGGGAGGAGAAACAGGAGAGAAGGCAGGCAGCAGAGAGAGAGAGAGAGAGAGAGAGAGAGAGAGAGAGAGAGAGAGAGAGAGAGAGAGAGAAAGGAGAAGGTAGGGGAAGAGACAAGAAAGAGAGGTAGATACCGTGCATTACTGTGCTCTGACAATACCACACAATCACTGTACCGTGCCGCGATATACCGTGCTCTGACGGTACCGTGCCGCGATATACCGTGCTCTGACGGTACCGTGCAATGACGGTACCGTGCAATGACGGTACCGTGCTCTGACAGTACCGTGCAGTGAGGTGGCACCGTGGTCTGAGGATACCGTTCAGAGACGATACTGTGCTTTGACAGTACCGTGCTCCCACTGTACCGTGCAGTGACGGTACCGCGCAGTGACTACCGTGCAGTAACTGTAAGGTACAGTGACTTTACCGTGCAGTGACCGTACCGTGCATTGGCAGTACCGTGCGGTGAAGGTACCTTGTAGTGATGGTACGTGCTCTGACAATACCATGCAGTCACTGTACCGTGCCCTGAGGGTACCGTGCTCTGACGGTACAGTGCAGTGACTGCACTGTGCTCTGACTGTTCCCTGCTTTGACAGTACCGTGCAATGACGGTACCGTGCTCTGACAGTACCGTGCAGTGAAGGGGTACCGTGCTCTGACAGTACCGTGCAGTGAAGGGGTACCGTGCTCTGACGATACCGTGCTCTGATAGTACCGTGCAGTAAAGGGGTACCGTGCTCTGACAGTACCGTGCAGTGAAGGGGTACAGTGCTCTGACGATACCGTGCTCTGACAGTACCGTGCAGTGAAGGGGTACCGTGCTCTGACGATACCGTGGTCTGACGGTACCGTGGTCTGACGAAATCGTGTTCTGACTGCACCTTGCGTTGCGGTTCCTTACGCTGACGGTAACTTGCGCTGACGGTACCTTGCAGTTGACGGTAACTTGCGCTGACGGTAACTGTTCTTACTCTTCGTTCATCGTTCTGAGCCGCACATAGTCGCCAGACCGAGGCTGGAACAGTTCACAAATAACCCGCAGATAAGAGAGGAGGACCTTTATGACGACGTTTCGCTCCATACTGAACCGTTGTCCAGTCATCAACGCGAAAAAAAAAACTAAGAAAATCGGAAGACAGGTATTCGGACCTTCTCTATCTTTCCTCGACAAAACTGTGAATTGTGAACGGCCATGGCTGATTTAATGGGTTATTTGTGAATGTATTTGTTGTGCTGAATACGTCAGACTTAAAAAATAGCTGCATTTATCCATTTTTTTTTAAATTTTCATCCCGTAATCCAAGGGTTGATAGGTCAAGTTCTGAAAGCTTTCAATAGCAGAATTAGGCTTTCAGATTCTTGCAGAAATTCTCTTCGGGAGCAAATAATTTCTTTTATATTTCTGAGAGAGATCATGAAAACTCTGATCTTCACACTTTGAAAAGAAGAATGAACAACTTTCTTTGTTCAACTCTAAATCATCACTCAGACCATTTTCTTAAAATCTCTCTATTAGCTTCTTTTAGACCTTTTTTTTTTTCAAAATGACTGTTCCATAGCCGTCTCTCTCTGACAAAGACATCCTCTTTGTCACTGTCTCTTTTTATATATTGAATGAGCAAGCTCCTGCAGACCAGTCTTGTTTCTCCTATGATAAAAGTCATACCTAGTTCAATTATTTTTTTTCTTCCACAGTTGTCTTCAACATTATTGCCACTTTCTTGCCCTCGAATAATCCACCACATTCCTCAGAGACTCATCCGCCGATGCATCCATTTCTAAATATCTCAAAAAAGACACTTTCCCACTCCCTTTCATTTCTTCCTTCCAGTCTGATCTCTAATCTCTTATCTCCAACTATTCGACTCATTCTCATAACCTTCTTAGTAACCCGGTTATGTTTAGCTTCCTTCTGCTCCTCCTTCTCTGCAACATCTTTTTAAATCTTGCAGTTGCACTGCATCATCTCTTCCAACATCATATATAAACACAATAAACGAAGACAGCCACATTGCACATCATTGCTGAATACCAGCTTTCACTGTAAATCATTGTTGGACACCAGCGTTCACTGTAAGTCATTGTTGGACACCAGCTTTCACTGTAAATCATTGTTGGACACCAGCTTTCACTGTAAATCATTGTTGGACACCAGCTTTCACTGTAAATCATTGTTGGACACCAGCTTTCACTGTAAATCATTGTTGGACACCAGCTTTCACTGTAAATCATTGTTGGACACCAGCTTTCACTGTAAATCATTGTTGGACACCAGCTTTCACTGTAAATCATTGTTGGACACCAGCTTTCATGTAAATCATTGTTGGACACCAGCTTTCACTGTAAATCATTGTTGGACACCAGCTTTCACTGTAAATCATTGTTGGACACCAGCTTTCACTGTAAATCATTGTTGGACACCAGCTTTCACTGTAAATCATTGCTGAATACCAGCTTTCACTGTAAAATATTGCCCTCCTATCCTGTACCCAATAACCTGTCTTTCATCCCATGAAATCTGTTTAGAAATGCAAAAAACTTTCCAGTATGTTGTATTTCAAATATCTGTCACACGCTCATCCACCCTCACATATACTTTATCATACCCATTAAATACTTTCATTCTTAAGATGGGGATTTAACTCATGGTATTTATCTGTAATGAGAGAGAGGCACATTTCTGGGTACACATCCTGTAGCGTATATAAAATGATTTCTTAGGATTAAAGTCATTCGACTTGACGAGGGTCATTAAGGCCACATTTCAACTATACGTAAGATAACGTTGTATTACAAATAAAGATGCATTTGTAATTAAACGACTGTTTGGGATACTAAGTAAAATATCGTATTTCAGATTTTTATTATATTAAATATATATTATTAATATAAAAGCATATAATCTGAATAAAACATAATCTAATAATCTGTGTAAAAACCTATTTACACAAAATCACAGTACAAGATAAAAGTCACAAGTAAAATAGAGTATTCGGTGTAGTGTCAAGTCGCTGCCATCTTCTAGTGTCACGCAGGACACTACCACACCTTGTCATGATACTCCTTCTCCACCGTGTCCTCAGACACCCTTGTCTCTGTCTTATGGCACGCCTTCTCACGGGGTCCCATGACACCCGTTCTCTGTGTCACATGGCATGCCCCCGGTGTCACCCGACACGCCTTCTCTTCTGTGTCACACGACACCCTTCTCTCTGTGCACATAAGACACCTTCCCTGTGTCACACGACACCATCTCTGTGTCTCACGACACGCCCCCTGTAACATGAACTCATCTCTAATTAAGCCTTTTCACCGCGTTATGACACATCAAACACACGACTCTTAACTTGTGTCGTGCCACCGTCACAAACTCTGACTGACTACACCACTAAATACCTGACACCACAGTGTCACACAAGACACCACCTGTTACCAGTGTCACACAAGACACCACCTGTTACCAGTGTCACACAAGACACCACCTGTTACCAGTGTCACACAAGACACCACCTGTTACCAGTGTCACACAAGACACCACCTGTTACCAGTGTCACACAAGACACCACCTGTTACCAGTGTCACACAAGACACCACCTGTTACCAGTGTCACACAAGACACCACCTGTTACCAGTGTCACACAAGACACCACCTGTTACCAGTGTCACACAAGACACCACCTGTTACCAGTGTCACACACTTTCAGGTACATAAGTTCAGGTACAACAGTCCATTTTCAGGTACATAGTCTCAGGAACACAGTCGGTACGGTGAATAAGCCAGTAGATAGTCTAAGGCCGTCACCAGCACGAAGAGTCAATCTCCAGGTCTGTCTGTTGAACACTCCCAGGTGTATCAGGGAGCTAGTGAACTCTCCAGTGTTGTATAGGGGAGAGTCTCGCTGACACTCTCCAGCAGTGTATATGGGAGAGTCTCGTACACTCCCTAGGTGTATCAGGGAGCTGGTGAACTCTCCAGTGTTGTATATGGGAGAGTCTCGTTAGCACTGTAGACCTGTCACCAGCACCACACTGCGAAAGTCTACAACTCTCAAGCAGGTCTGCCTGGCGAACTCCAGTAGTGTATCAGTAAGCTGGTGGACTCTCCAGTGTTGACTAGGGGAGAGTCTCGATGACACTGTCAGTCAAGCCGGCTCGGCAGTCAAACATCAGGTCTGATGACGTAACCCCTTGACTGCCGGCCGGTGAGGTAATTACCTAACTACCATTGTTAGATACGGGGCCGTAACACGTTGGAATACTACAGAAGGCCTACTGGCCTATGCTAGGCAAATCCAAGGCACACCCACCCATTTTTAAAGCTACACAAGGTTTTAGCTTCAGGGACGCTACTCGGGAGTTTGTTCCAGCTCTACACCCCCAGTCAAGAATAAAATAATCTCTAAAACAGAGACTCAGTTCTCATTGTAGATAAGCAAGGAAAGACACTTTCAGGTATAACTGGCATGATTGCTTGGTTTGTTAGACTGATCTAAACCCTCTCTAATGCACGAGGGAAAATAAACCTATTTTCATTTGTAGTAGTCGTAGTGTAGTAGTAGTTGTAGTAGTAGTAGTAGTAGTTTTAGTAGTAGTAGTCGTCGTAGTAGTACTTGTAGTAGTAGTAGTAGTAGTTGTAGCATTATTATTATTATTAGTAGTAGCATTATTATTAGTAGTAGTAGTAGTAGTTGCTGTAGTAGTTGTAGTAATAGTAATAGTAGTAGCATTAGCAGTACTATTGCCAGCGACCCGGAACTACACATGCAGGTACAAGGAACCAACAACCTGGTGCACTGCGTCATGTGTTTAGGATCTTCCGAATACAAAGAGGAATAAACAAATAAATAAATAAATTGCGTTTGGGTTTAGATTTACAAGTATTAAGTCAATATAAGTCATAAAGCTTGAAGCAGCTTTCAATATATGCTAAAAAAAATACATAGCATTTTTATTCAATGTTTTTTCACCGTGTGAAAATAATACCAATAAAATATATATGATTCACTGTATTTGCGATATTACTAAAATAATTATATTCATGAAAGGACTTGAAACTCTAATGCTGCTTTTGAACTGTTTTTTTTTTAGTTATATTGAGTACTAAATTCTTTATTCCTATACTTTTATATTTTCTCATTGCGGGATTTTTGTAATAATACTTTAAAAAGCGCAAAAAATTTCAGCTTTCCCAGCTGGCCTGCAACCCTCGAGGCTCCACTGCCTCCACACAACCAATTAAGGACACTGTAATCTCAAAATTGGGATTATATTCAGTACTCGGTGTTCCTACTATGCTCTCAGTAGATACTCGCCCCGAGAAATACACCTCTAACTGTATGTACAATGTACTTACATACTTCAAGGGGCACGTAAGTACCCCTGTCTTCTAACAACATGTTCATTTTTTCACTATAATCTACCTTGTCCATAATTACTATCGCATTTGCTTTGAATGTTTCGTAAGGTGAAGTCCAGGATCTTTATTTAATTCGTAGTATAACTTAACAAATCTTTGAGGACAATTGTGTGCTCAGACCTCTACAACACTCTACAGCCTCTACTCCTGTTGAGCTACAACGCCTGGTTCTGTTGTGCTACCTCGTCTGGTTCTATTGTACTATTCCGTTTAGTCAAATTATGTACCTCGTCTGGTTCCAATGTGCTACCTAGTTTCGTCATATTATTCTACCTCTTCCGATACTATTGTGCTACCTCGTCTGGTTCTATTGTGCTACCTCGTCTGGTTCTATTGTGCTACCTCGTCTGATTCTATTGTGCTACCTCGTCTGATTCTATTGTGCTACCTCGTCTGGCTCTATTGTGCTACCTCGTCTGGTTCTATTGTTCTACCTCGTCTGATTCTATTGTGCTACCTCGTCTGGTTCTATTGTGCTACCTCGTCTGGCTCTATTGTGCTACCTCGTCTGGCTCTATTGTGCTACCTCGTCTGGTTCTATTGTGCTACCTCGTCTGGTTTTATTGTGCTACCTCGCCTGGTTCTATTGTGCTACCTCGCCCGATTCTATTGTGCTACCTCGTCTGGTTCTATTGTGCTACCTCGTCTGGTACTATTGTGCTACCTCGCCAGGTTCTATTGTGCTACCTCTTCTGGTTCTGTTGTGCTACCTCGCCTGATTCTATTGTTCTACCTCGTCTGGTTCTATTGTGCTACCTCGTCTGGCTCTATTGTGCTATCTCTGATTCTATTGTGCTACCTCGTCTGGTATTACCGTGCTACCTCGTTTGGTATTATTGTACTACTCTATCTAGTATTATTGTGATACCTCATCTGGTCTTATTAAAATATCTTTTATGCGTAAACATTGAAGTGACTGAGTGATTGTTGTTATTTAATCTGAATTTTACACTTGAAAATTAATTTTGGGCTTGTTTGAATCTCTGATAAATCTCTTCTATTCTTCTTTATTCTTAGTTCTCCAACTCCTTTCATTAAATTCATATGCTGTCTGATTCCATTAGTGGGTTAAGGCGTCATGTGATTTTCGCTCACCACGATTAGGTAAAACTTGCGATTTTGGCTTAAATAGCAACGCTCACCTTTCCATATAAGACAAGTGAAAATTTGTGTATGCAATAATTTCGCCAAAATCATTCTGAACATAACGAAAAAAATATATTTCATTGTGTTTGTTTATTATTAAATTAATGTTAACGTATCTAAAATATATTTAGTTTAGTTGGGTTAGGCTAAATTAAATTGCCCTTGTTGTAATAAGGTTAGGTAGGGTTTCAAAGTTTCTCTTGGTACAAAATTATAAATTCTTACATTAACATAAATGAAAAAAATGTATCTTTAAACGTATAAGATAAATTTTTAGAAAGGACTTAATTTTAGATGAGTTCTTGCTAATTGACCAGTTTTACCTAATCGGCACGACATATATATACATACATACAACGGTACCTTGACTTACGAGTGCCTTAACTTACGAGTTTTTCCGAGTTACAAGCTGTCGCTTGGTCGATTTTTTTGCTTTGAGTTGCGAGCCAAAATCCGAGTTACGAGCGAGCTTCAGATACGCTGCCACTCGCAGGAGATACCGAGGAAATGTCAAAAACCTCGATAATAACCAATGTGTAACATCCTTTTAATTTTGATACCACTGGTAGTGTCATCCTGCCAGAATGTTCTATAACATATGCCTTAAGTAAAGAGAAATAATTCTGGAACATGTGTAATACATGTTCGGCAGGCCGGCTGGTTGGGTGGCCGGCTGGCAGGCCGGCTGATTTGCATTGGCTGTCTCTACCTCCTTCTGTCTGTCTGTATCTATCTCTGTCTCTGTCTATCTGTGTCTCTATTTCTGTCTGTCTCTGTTTATCTCTGTCTCTGTCTATCTCTGTCTCTGTCTATCTCTGTCTAACAGGTACACATAAATACAGTTATACATAGTGTAAATTACCTTGGATAACCCAAAAAATCCAGACAAAGTGCAGATATAAAGCATAATAAGCATGAGTGATAAGTAATACAAATTTCCACTTATTCAAGAATCAGACGTGACCGACTCTGCATCGTGTGTAATACCTGTTGGTTCATGAGTGGCTCTCTCTCTGTGACAGAGAGACAAGTAGAGAGACAGGAAGACAGAAACACAGGCAAAAAGAGAGACAGATAAGCAGAGACAGAGATAAACATAGACAGAGCTAGACAGAGACAGACAAATAGACAGATAGATAGACAGAAACAGATGGACAGACATGTTTATGTGTAACAGTGAAAAATAAAGCCAAAGCAGTGCATGATCATCAAATGTCACTCCACGAGTGTCACACTCATCTTACAACATGCTTCAAGGAGTTTCATATATACTCCAGCATTTCTAAAATATTGCTGGGACCTGGCGAAAAAGGCAAAAATCAATTCTTATTTATAAATAGATTTTTCTTATTTAAAAACCCAGAACAAAAAAATGTGGGTGTTTTTTGGGGGGCTGGAAGGGATTAATGGCATTTCAATTAAATTCAATGAGGAAAATTGATTTGATATACGAGCAAATTGAGTGAATTAAACTCGTAAGTCAAGGTACCACTATATATATATATATAATGCAAGAATCGCGAACAAGCGATACAAGATGCAAAACAACCACGGGGGGAGTTGAATAGCTTTAGGCCTTTCGTGTTGCAATCAACACATCATCAGGAGTTTGCAAAGTTGCCGAAATTAATAAGAAATCTCAGCAGATTCATTCCAAGGAACGCTTGCTAAAACTGAGGATAGGAAGAGATATAGGAGGTAGGAGGAGAGGCAGGGAGGCAACCACGAACAAGTGGTATTTAAGCAATAACACCCTACGGTTAGCCGGAGGATCGAACCCTTGTCCAGTGGTTTAGAGCGTATTGAATTTTGACTTGTTTCCCACGAGGAGGGCTAAAAGAACACGGGTTCGATCCTCCGGCTAGCTGCAGTGTGTTATTGCTTAAATACCATTGTTTGTGGTTGCATTAATAGGTGTATTGCTTGTGGAGGCTAGTACATCAAACGGGGAGTAGAATGAAATTAGTTCTGAGGCAACCACACCATCGTATGTCCTCACAACATGAAGCAAGCCTAGTTCGCTAGGATCATGCTGTTTGTAGGATTGTATGGTCCAGTGGTTTAGAGCGTCGGCGAGGGCTAAAACAACATGGGTTCGATCCTCCGGCTAGCCGCAGTGTGTATGTTCTTGCTTATATATATATATATATATATATATATATATATATATATATATATCGTGCCGAATAGGTAAAGCTTTCGATTTTGGCTTAAATAGCAACACTCTTCTTGTCGAATAACGCAAGCGAAAATTTGTGTATGCAATAATTTCGCAAAAATCATTCTGAACCTAACGAAAAAAATATATTTCATTGTGTTTGTTTATTATTAAATTATTGTAAACTTATCTAAAATATATTTAGTTGGATTAGACTAAATTAAATTGCGCTTGTTATAATAAGGTTAGGTAAGTTTTGTAAGGTACTTTTGGTACAAAATTACTAATTTTTACATTACCATAAATGAAAAAAAATATATCTTTAAACGTATAAGAGAAAATTTTAGAAAGGACTTAATTTTAAATGAGTTCTTGCTAATTGACCAGTTCTACCTATTCAGCACGACATATATATATATATATATATATATATATATATATATATATATATATATATATATATATATATATATATATATATATTCTTGTTTATGTTTTGTTTTATAGTTCCATGATAATGTGAGTAGTCACGAAATCGCTTGGAATTCCTCTTTTTTTTCATAGTGGTTGTCTTGCATATATATCGGTGTGTATACACTGATAGTTTGCTTTAGTCTGAATTTTATAAATACAAGCAATCTTGACTGGTGACATGCAACCTCACTGACCCTCGTGTAGTTGCTAAGCTTTAAACTCCATCACCCAACTAACTATCTCTAAGTAAATACTTTTCCCAAAAGTATTTAAATAATTTAAGAGGAATAATTTCTTCCAATGGTCTGGTAAATACGAGGTCTAGTCTTGACAGTGTGTATGTGTGTTTTTGTTTGTTTGTTTGTGTGTGTGTGTGTGTGTGTGTGTGTGTGTGTGTGTGTGTGTGTGTGTGTGTGTGTGTGTGTGTGTGTGTGTGTGTTCTTCTCTCACTGTTTCTTCATCAATATGCTGATGCGTAGAAATCCATTAATATATTAAGGAATTTCCTTGTCCTTTCATTTCCTGTTGTAACCTCGTGTGCTGCCCAATTTTGTTTATGTTCAAAATCTTCAATATACCTACAATAATTATTTTTAATAACAGTCGCTTTTCGTCATTAGTTCGCAATGAATATTATATAATCCCTAATTTACTTCATGAACTTCGATTTTTTTTTGGTGAGTATTATTGAATGGTCGACTGTAAACATTAACTACCTTGATGTTTTCATCTTTGTTTTATATTCCTGCCTCAACAGCCTCAACGTTATTTGTGCTTTGGGTTTATATTTATACAGCTGTTCATTTACCCTCTCTCTCATTCGAAGTATTATGTTTAATTTATAAGTTGTTATGGCCGGCCGGGTCACCAACTGGACAAGACCCAGACAGAGACAATACCGGAGAACCTCATGCACTCCTGTTATAGACTTCTTTTTGCTTGTCTCTCTCTTTTCAACTATTCTTCTTTGTGCTTCATTAGTGGCATCTGTCTGGAGTATACCTGGAGGGCGTTCCGGGGGTCAACGCCCCCGCGAACCAGTTCTTGACCAGGCCTCGCGGTGGATCAGGGCCTGATCAACCAGGCTGCTACTGATTGTGTACTGACTTTAGCATCTGCCTATTTGTCGAATATTCTCCACTTCGTCTATACTTCACTATATGTTGATAAATAAGACATGTGCAACACCTGGGTGTCTTTATTATGATGTTGGGCCAACAAGTGACAACATACTGGAGGCAGTGGTAGATGAGGGAATCAGTCCCTTGACCTTGATAGAAGGCATTCAGTTCTTTATTCTTGATCAATCTGAAATAGAGGCAGGAGGATGAACACTTATACCATGGAGCCAAAAGAGAGGTGCAGTAGTTAAAAGCACCATCACATATGGGAGGGATCTCCTAGTAGAAGTACGTTATGCCTAAGAGTTGGGCTAGTATATAAGAGTTGGGCTAATATATAAGAGTTGGGCTAGTATATAAGTGTTGGGCTAGTATATAAGAGTTGGGCTAGTATATAAGAGTTGGGCTAGTATATAAGAGTTGGGCTAGTATATAAGAGTTGGGCTAGTATATAAGAGTTGGGCTAGTATATAAGAGTTTATCCTCCTGACTCAAGGCTGAGTCAGTGGGTAATCTCTGTAGTGTAAACAAAAAACCAGGGATTGGCGAAACGTCCTCAAAATAATGATACCCAGAGACAACAAACATGTGTCTTTTTCAACAGCTTGTCTGTATAGTTTATCATTAATGTAATATCGCTATAAAGTCTTGATCTCTGAATTTCTCTAAGCATTTTGTCGTGTCACTGATGTATCCTTGTTCGTCTTTCTCTCTTGTTTTCCAGCCAAAGTAAAAGCATTTATTTTTATGATAACATCTGTCATCAATAACCTAGAATTTTTTTCTAACCCAACGTTATCTGTTTCTTCTTTTTTTATAGTCATTTTAGTATAATTATCGCCTATTATTCCTTTTTACTCTTGCAAATCAGTATTTATTTTTCTAATTTCTGATCCGAATAACTTTCTCCTTATATCACCATGATCTTTTAATGCTTTTACAATAATTGTATTGAATCTATATTTATTTATAATTTTTGAATAACTAATTTCTTATCCAACATATCTATTATTCCTTCAGGCGTTCCCTCGAAACTGAGTAATATTTACATCAACTTCCTTCCGTTGTATTGTAAACAAAGGGCTTCTGATAATATTTCACTATTTAATCTCAAAATTTACATCTCTTTTCCTTATCCTACTGATTTTTTCCCCTTACACATTCCATGACATGATTCACTTATATCGTTCAGTTCCCTTAACATCATTTGCAAGTTTTCATGGCTACTCACTTTTCAGCTTAATGTTTTTTTTTTTTAGTTTTTTTTTCCACTTCCTATTGCTTTTTTTTTTGATTGCTAACAATGATAAAAATCTTAAGAGTTTGTTGTTTGACTGACACAAGTTTTCGGATACATAACTGTACGTGGCTGTACTTAAGTGGTACGTGGTTGGCACTCCCATGACAAATACTTAGAGAAAAAATCTAAAGTTCAAAGCACTTTGCATGAAGTATGTTATTGCCGGAAGAGTCTTTAATGAGGCATTTGAGTAGTAAGGAAAGATTGTGAGGATGCTGAGAGATTGTGAAGATGCTGAGAAATTGTGAAGATGATGATGCAGCAGAGACTATGAGAAAGCAGAGAATTTATGAGGAAGTAGAAACATTTAGGAAGCAAAGACTATGAGGCAGCCTTAGCTAGAGTTGGGTGGACTATATATTTTATCAGAGAGTACTAGTAGGCAATATCACTGGACTTGTCAGAGGACAAGTATGTATTAAAGTCTGTGTATAAAGACTCAACAGTGTTTGCTCTGCTTTAAAATTCGTGTCCCCAATCTCGATATTCATAACTTGTAATAAATTCTATGTAACCGCTCCTATATAAATTCTGTGTTATTTCTTCTGTAAATTCTGTGGATCGGCTCTTTGAAAAAATATTTGTCAATTTCTGCAGGGATTTGTATGCTTACGAAAGACATTAAAAAGTCCATCTTCTTAAATATTCTTAGTAAATATTGCAGAATTTCCTTTCTTATTTGTGGAGCTTCTCTCTTCCCACCATTGCTTTAGCAAAGTGTGTGAAGCAACGCCCCTTCCACTCCAGTTTCCTGCCTCATGTTGCTGGCCTCTTCTACTCGCTCTCTCTCTCTCTCTCTCTCTCTCTCTCTCTCTCTCTCTCTCTCTCTCTCTCTCTCTCTCTCTCTCTCTCTCTCTCTCTCTCACTCTCTCTCTCTCTCTCTCTCTCTCTCACTCACTCTCTCACTATCTCTTTCTCTGTCTGTCTATTACTCTCTCTTTCTCTCTTTCTCTTACCCTGTCCCACTCTTTCCTCTCGTGCGAGTGCTAGTACTCTAGACTAACACACCTTTAATTTTGGTTGGGACTAATAGACTAAGCCTACCCACGCCAAAATACCCTCACGGATATCAGTAGACGAAGACTACACACGCCACCTTGCCCCCACGGATACCAATAGACTAAGTCTACACAGGCCACTAGTGTGGGGTGTTAGTATCTAAGAAAGAACACAAGTATATATACACTGAGAACATCTTTATTGAAAACCTCATTCGGTTTTCAATAAAGATTTATTCAATAGACGCGAAAAGATTAGTGCAAAGTGCGGAATAAATTTCTAGTGCATTTTAATATTAGCCCTGAAGATTTGAATAGAATCAGGTTTAATATTCATAAGTTATAATATGGCCACTTATATAAAAAAATAATAAAAAATTGGCAAGTTAGAACATGCACAGCCATAAATTATTGTACAAATTCCAAAAAGAAACCTGAGTTTTGAAGCCAAATTGAAGAGACAATTTCCTCTTATATCAATGAAAATAATATGTTAGACAGGTGTAATGTTTGTCAGGAAACAGGACAAGTGTTTCCTGACGCGGGTCTTAAGTCATATGATGACCCGCCGCTGGAGCTTTTGGTCATCTGACCGAGGCCTTCCGCTGGCTTACCCCTCCACCCCTTTAAAAATCACTCTTATGATTATAACCATTAGTAATTTCTTCTTATCTAAAAATGGACCAACTCATGCAGTTTGAAGCCGCTCAGAATTTGCATTTTCAAGGTGTCATTATAGAAGGGCGAAGGTAACTGGATGAGGCATCGGAAATTATCGTATGAAAATCAGTTTTTCAACATTCCCATTTTCTTCCTTCAAAGAAAAGGCAAATTGGGATTAACACAGACAAGAAAAAACACAAACTTTTCTCTAAGTAGGATATACCATCATTTAAGGCTTAAGCAAGTGGTAATTAATTTTTTTAATTGGAAAGTATGAAAATTTGACCTAGGATAAGCCAATTTAGGTCAGACAGTGTGATTTATTTCTGACCAGAAGAGATATTCACCAGTTATTTCATAGAAACCAGTCTGATTAGTATAATTGGCACATTAAAAATTACACGACCTAAGATCAAGGTAAAGCTTCCGTTGAGGAAAACACATCAGTTCAAAAAATTTGAATCCGACCAGAAGAATCATTCTCCAGTTACTGCACAAAATCAATCAAAATCTTCCCTTACTCAGCCTACAACTAAAAAATTTTTCAGCCATTTTATAAAACGAATCAGCAATTCAAGATAAATATTGTTCTCATTTGCTATATTTTATTCAGGTAAAAGCGTCATAGGTGTCACAGAATGGGAGGAATTCACATTTCATTCAGGAGAGGGGGAAGACAAGTCCATTTCCTTGAATCAAGAGCCCTTCATCAGTATCAAGGAAAAATAATGCGTTAATACCTGTGCAAGGGTGACTCATGGAAGCGACTGAAGTCCCTTGACCTGTACTCCTTGGAAGGCAGGCGAGAAGGATATATCGTAATTTACACCAGAAAAATTATAGAGGGATTAATCCCAAATCTGCACACGGTACTATACAATTTCAATATTAAAAGTAGCAAAATAACACCAACACCCTCCACTAATAACACCAACACCCTCCACTAACAATACCAACCCTCTTCTAAGTAGGATCCAGGTTTGAAGCTGATCGGAGGAGGTTTACTCCGGATATAAGGAGGAAACAAAATCTGGGAACTGCCTGTGTAATATTGTCAGTAGGGCAGCCATTAATCTTGCCCGAGATACAGCACATCAGCGTAGAAAATTTCCTACTGATTAAACAAGGCATTCTCGAGTTTTAAATGAAAAAGAAAAAGAAATAACAGAATAAAGTAGAGAATTTTCCGAAAATAGGAGAGTCTATTCTAATTCAGTTTTAGAATGCAAGAAAACGTGTAGTATTTGTTTTCAATTTTGTTTTATCATTTGTATTCTAGTTCCTACAAGAACATGAAAACTATTTAATTTTTATTTTAAGAAATTTCAGCTTCACAAAATTGCTTTAGATATGGCAAATCGACACCCAATCAATCCAATATCAATATAGAAATACTTCCAATTAAGATACATCGGCATTTAGGGTTTGAAGCCTATCAGAAGAGGCATTTTCTAGTTATTCTATGGGAAACAATTTAATCAGTAAACCTGGCATATAGAAATTCATACAGCTCAAACTGAACACCAAACTTTCAATTAATGAATCCCACTAATGGTGAAAATTTGAAGCCTATCCGAAACGGCGTTCTACAGTAGCTGACATAATTCCAATAATTCCAAACTTTTTAACAATTTCGGGAAAATTTCAATTACCTACTCAGACTAAACTTATGAGGTATCATTCTTCCTACAGAGCGCATCCACAAATATATTCTGAAACCGATCGGAAGACGTATTATTTAGCTAAAGATTATAAATAACAATATTCAATAAAAATGACAAATTTGGAACTATGCCACCGGATAGCTATACGAAACTTGCAATCAGGAAACCAAACCAGTGTTAAAAATTTGAAGCCGATCAGATGAGTCGTTCTCCAGTTATGGCACAGATTCAAACGAGTCCAGTTTTTTTTTAAGTAACTATGTGACTATAATGACAAAATTCCCCTCAAACAAACTTAATGGGTAATAATGGAAGCATTACTGACAAGATGTTAATTAAAAGGACACATATGCAACTAATGTGACATTTTATAGTGGCAACGTTTCGATCTCCAGGAACTTTGTCAAGCCGTTTGACAAAGCTCCTGGGTGCCAGTAGGTTAGGCCTTCCTGCATTCCAAGACTTGTGCTTGTGCAAGTAGCCTAGGCCTACCTTTCGGAAGAAATGGTATAAAATTCCTACTAGATGGATATTGCAGTATACTGCGACCCTTTATTGGCGTTTCGCCCACACAGTGGGCTTTATCAAGTACCAAACAGATCTGTTTGTGACTTGATGAGGTCTAACTCCGCTAAAGGTAACCTACTAAATGTATTATGGTGTGGTAGATGTCTTGCACCACGCTTACTTCAAGCCAGAGGAACAACGCAGCTACAGAGAGAGAAACAGCTATAGGCAAACATTTAAGGAGTAAACAGGCTAGCGATACAGAGACATACATGTATAAATAACAAAAAGGCACAATACCGTGACTGGAACAATACACACACAACCCGCACATATAAAAGAGAGGAGCTTACGACGACGTTTCGGCCCGACACTGCAACATCATGGAAACTTGGTACAGAGGACATGTCCACAACCTTCTTGCTTAATACTGGCCCGTCCTTTGGGTATGACTTACTTCCTCTGGGAAATCCTGCTTACCAGTGACAATGTCTTCGTCTGCTACACGTCCCTCACCTGACGCTGGTATGTAAGTGCCAAGCTTCATGCTTGTGCTTCAGAGTCTTCAAGACTACGGTGCTCTTCACCAGCTCCGAGACTGAGGGATTGATTACCTCATCTTTTGTATATAATTCTACTGTCTTCACATTATGTCCTTGTATTGATAAAGCCACTGGTTGGCGAAACGTCTACAAATAAAGATACCTAAATGTCGCACATGTGTCTAATTCTTCTTCACAGAAATACAAGTATAGATACAGGCAATTGGTAAGTGATTCAGTGATTCATACAGAAATATAAACAGATACAGGAAGTTAGCTAGTGACAGTTATATAGGCAGATATACTAGAAGAAAGACAGGCAGCTAGTGATATAGTTATACAGACAGTAATACAAGCAGTTACCTATTGATAGAGTAATACGAGCAAAGATACAGGCAGTTAGTTACTGATACAGTGATACAGATAGTAATACGAGCAGAGATACAGGCAGTTAGCTACTGATGTTACGATGTAATCAGAAAGATAGATATACGAGAATAACTAAAGAAATTCATAAACAAGCAATGCACCTGACACAGTGATACATGGTGATACACGCAGCCTGCCGACGCATTGATTGTCGGTGTCTGACAGACAGACTGCCAATCACAGACACCCGGAGACGCAAACAGATTCGGGGCACAGACAGCTAGCGGGAGGCCATAAGGACGGAGACAGCTCACAATTTGTGGGTGTAAAAATATATAGAGCAATATCATCTTCGACCGACTCCAGCCTCACACCCCGCCTCAATAATTGCTCTTTCATGGACCATTTACCTGCAGGGATTGACTCTCCCTACGTGAGAAGAGAGAGGTGCTCATTGGCTGCCGGCGTACTGACCTAGGAGCTCCTGCCACATCTCTTCTGTTGATAAAACCCGAGGGAAACCCTCCAAAATATACTTGATAATTGCAGATCCTTTGTGACCCTATCATATTCCAGGTGGCGATGGCTTCTCTAGTTAATTACTTTTCCGGGAGGGATTGTTTTTGCTTGCAGGTATATAGTGTTGGACTCGCAGTTAGAGACAATCCGGGTTCACTCCTCAGGCATGATACGACTTATGGGACAGTCCTTACACCTGCTGCTGTTGCTCGTCTAGCAGTTAATAGGTGTCTAAGACATAATCCATTCTGAAGCTTCTTGCTAGCTAATAAAAAAAATAAACTGTTTAGCTTTCTTAGGTTATCTTTGGTTATTATCCTTCCGGATTTAACAGAGCAAAGAACTTCTTTTTCCGTATTCATCTGTGTTTGTTCCCGTCGCAAAATACGTTCAACGTAGATCTTTGGCTGTAACTGCTGGTGAATGCAATGTAAACTTTACAACAACGTAAAGTTTACATGAAGTTGTAAGTGATATGTTTGGTAACTACAGCAAACAAACTTTTTTATTGCTATCATCTCCTTGGCCCCACTAGACATACAGATTTGCGAAGCACAAAAATCGACCGACAAGTAGATATTCCCGAAGAAAAATGGATTAATACTGAAACAAGGCCTCCATATGAGGTGTCAACATACGACTGAGCTGTTCTCGCTCTCCGATCTACTGATCTTGTTTTTACCCTCTCAGTGTATTGTATACGAACAGGTGGCAGCCATGAGGAAGGTGCTACAAAATTAATACCTTAAGACACAACAATAGTTGTAAGTGCAGAAACAAACTAAAGGAAATCATTAATAATAAAAAAAATATAACGAAAACTAGAAAGTACTGAAATATGATAAGTTGTGGCACTTTGTCAACAACAGGAAAAAAACGGAACACAAGATCGCGGCCAAGACAGCTTCATATTTTACAGCAAGACAACGAACAGTGCCATAAAAGTCTACGTAGCTGGGAGGAGACGACGTGCCTGGTATACAGGGGAATGCGGTAAGTCTCGAGTTATTTTTGCACTCACCACTATACAGCAGCAATAAAAAACATAACAGCTATGTGAAGACCAAGTGAGTCCATACGATAGACTGGATAGGTGGAAATAGCGCCTCGAAAATATTTCAAGCGTCGCATTGATCGAAAGTAACTCACCAGTATCTCCTTTCAGCGATTCTTTTCTTGCACTAAAATATTTCAATTCGTTCGTTATTAACAAATATCTGCCAGTTTTGAATGTTAATAACAAAATATCCACTAGCACAGAGGTTAAAACTTTATCTCTAGTAAACCAGTAGATGCTTAGCCATGTTTAATAGTACCAGTAAGCCAATGATACTAAGCACCATTACTTCAGCGGTTCTTAAATAGGTGAGAGGGACAGCATTTGGCAAGACCCGCATCAGGACCTACTTTCCCCTGTCCCGTCAAATATAATTCTACAACAAAACATCTCTCCAATACAGCAAAAGCACGACGAATACGATGAATTAGACACATGTATAACTCCTGGATAACTTAATTAATCGAGACTTGTTCCCTATTTATCAACTAGTCACAGTTATATACTATTGATGTCATGATATCACGAATATGCTGACGTAAACAGAAATATGTAAACCCCATGCTGGGTGAGATGTGATATCATGTCTGGCAAAGATATGAAAGATGGACAGACAAATAATTCAAAGAGAGATATAATATAGAATATTGATTAATAATAAAAAAGAAGGGAACCGCTTAACAAATTTCCTAGACCTGTGTAAGCAAGCTACACGCAATCCGTGTCAATTAACAACTAATTAGTTTTAATCAAATATAAAAATGGTTACACTGCTAAATATTTATGAAGCATTTAAAAAATACTCACAGATGGAATAAACACCTAATTACAGTGCCAACTGTTAGTCTAAACTAGACGTTTGGAAACTTTTTTAGGCGTATTACCCCTAAAAGAAATTTGTGTACAGCGAAATTACTCACTAGACTTGAAAATTAATAGAAAAACGCCAAAAATTTATATTATTATATGAGCCCTTTCAAATATATATAAATGGAATCACAAATTCTAATAAAAATAAAATAAAATATAAATACCTATATATTATAAAAAAATTAATTTATGTGCAATTCTTACCCCATGTGGGGTAATTTACCCCAGTTCCTCTAAGGAGTGTAAAATATAATGATGAGCAGAACCATAGGCTGTGTCTCTCTCAGATATAATTTGGACCTCAATAGCTGACCAGTTAATAACATAAAACCCACACCTTCTGTGTCCTCTGCGTCGTATGGGTAAAGCATGGTATGTATGTATATGCATCGTATGGGTAAAGCAGGGTATGTATGTATATGCATCGTATGGGTAAAGCAGGGTATGTATGTATATGTATCGTATGGGTAAAGCATCTCAGGGTATGAATACATTCGGAAATATCTGTAGCTTTAGTTATGGTATTGGGTTCTGAAACATATTTGTTTGATCGTATCATAATCGCTAAGCCTTGAATTTAAAATCGCTTGTAACAGCTTTATGGTCGGCTCTTGGAAATTCCTCTCTTTTTGCTTTTGTGTTGTATTTCGTTGTGATAAACGTCTGAAATTTTATATCTAAGTTTGCTCAGTTCATACGAAGGACGGAAGGAAGGAAGGCAGGAAAGAACGAAGGAAGGAATAAATGGAGAAAGGAACAAGGAAGGAATGAATGAATGACTGAAGGAAGGAAAGAAGGAAGGAAGGGAGGAAGGAAGGAAATTGAATTTACAATGAACTTATGAAGTTATTTACTAAATTTGACAGTGAAACATAAAATAAAGCTATGCCCAGAAACTCTACAAAGTTAGAACTATTTACATTGATACAGATAGTCTACAGAAAAAACCTTTCGTCGAGGATATTTTATAATTTTTTTTATTAACACATCGGCCGTCTCCCACCAAGGCAGGGTGGCACGAAAAAGAAAAACTTTCATCATCATTCACTCAATCACTGGCTGGCCAGAGGCTCGCTTGCACTACAGTTATAAAACTGCAATACTAACACCCCTCCTTCAGAGTGCAGACACTGTACTTCCCGTCTCCAGGACTCAAGTCCGGCCTGCCGGTTTCCCTGAATCCCTTCATAAATATTACCTTGCTCTCACTCTAACAGCACGTCAAATCCTAAAAACCATTTATCTCAATCTTAAGCAACAAGTATCTGAATAACTCTCAGTGTTTTTGTACAAGACGCACTCGGTACGCAGCCTAGCGAGTGAGTCAGATGACAACGGTGGAGGTGAAGAGCGCTTTTGCACTCTTAATTAACACAGCAGCGTAATTGCTGGTGTGTGGTCTCCATGCCCAAGACTGGTGTGGTCTCCATGCCCAACACTGGTGTGGTCTCCATGACCAAGACTGGTGTGGTCTCTATGTCCAAGACTGGTGTGGTCTCTATGTCCAAGACTGGTGTGGTCTCCATGACCAAGACTGGTGTGGTCTCCATGACCTAGATTGGTGTGGTCTCCATGACCAATACTGGCGTAGTGTTAAAGGTAAAATCTGTACTCATTCAGCTGTACCGATAGGGGGTCAAATTACAGTTCTTGGTTCATCCTTAAACAGAAACTCGAATTGACTTGTGGTTAGTTTCCTGCCTCTGCAAAACTATCATGTCTTCTCTTGAATCAATGTATTGAGTTTGTATCCATTACTTCCTCATCTAGCTCATTCACGTATTCATTTCTCTTGTGTGTGTGTAGTTATCTATCGGTTGTTGCAGTAGAGCCATGCTCACACTTGTATACGTAGTATTTCATCTATTACGAGTCATGTCACCTGCTTCTGTTATTATGTTCTGTGTTATCGTCACAGCTGGTGTTGTAGTGAGACACTGTCGAGATCAGGTGTTTAAAGAAGACCGTAAAGAATATTAATAGGATTTGCACTATCGGTCTACAGGAAGCTGATTGGCTATTTAGCAGAAGAATTGTTATTGGTGATCACAACAGAAACCTCCAGGAGGAGAGAGTTGACTTAATAAGGCACTTAACATAAGAACATAAGAATGGAGGAACACTGCAGAAGGCCTACTGGCCCATACAAGGCAAGTCCTTATCAAAACCACCACTACCTAAGAATTTACTCCCGTACTACATAAGAACATAAGAACATAACAGAAATGTTACCTTCAACAAAGTTATTGTATACAAAGTTGTCAACTTCGTGAGCGTGGAAGCAACATGACGATTTTATGCACTTACGAGGACAGGACTGAATGTCGGTAAAGTAATCGCTACCAGAACAGTTGATATAAATAGATATCGCATAAATCTGCATTTGGAATGTCGCTCAAAGTTAAATTGATACGAACTACAATATAAGTCTCTGTAATCATGGACTGTGTATACCTTGCATGGTTTGAAGTGGAAGATCGCCCATTACATTTACTAAGTGTTGTGAGAATAGTGAAGATGACACTTATTCCGTCGATGATATTCGCAAAAGATTAAAGAAAGTGTTAAGATTTAGTTTTCTTTCCAAATAAAATCTTGTAAGTCATACAGGCGAGGTTTAGCTGCTAAAGAGTGCAAATTTGGTCATTGCTGGAAAGTAAATAAATATGATAGGCTTACCCAGCCCCGTGTGTGCATCAGAACAAGTGGTTAACAAAACTAGTCCATAGATGGCACTAACAACAACTAGCCAACGCAACCAACAACAGACTTGAGAAAGCTTTTAACGAATGACATCTGTAAGAATCTCTACCTCAATCAGCCTTTTATTTACTTATTTGTTCACATTTGACGCTCCTGTGAAAAAGCAATTCAGATTCTTTATTACCCTGACTTTGCTGAGAAGCCCTCACCTTCCTACCCTCTCCTCCCTCTCTACACAAGACAAACTAAGCCTGAGAAGCCCTCGCCTTCCTACCCTCTCCTCCCTCTCTACACAAGACAAACTGGGCCGGTGGAAGAGGTTACTGAAATTGTTATTAGGCCCTGGACCCTGACGGGGAACATCGTTACACCTCGGGAACCCACTTACATGGTAGCGGAATCCCCAATGTCACAGCAAAATGGGAGTAACAAGACCAATTTAGTTGCGGAAGTAGCTACTGTTGTGCCAACGGCAGAGGCAACAACGGCAAGATCAATGAAACGGTGGAGGAGCAATCGCAGAACCCATTGCGACGTAGATGATAGTACTGAGAGGATCACACCGGCACATGCAGCCGTGACTAAGTGGTGAGCGGCGCTCGTCAGAGAGCCTCTTGCGTGGAAAAACAACAACCAGAATATCGATCGCTCAGTTAACAGAATCGATGATAAGTAGAGAGAAAGTGTCCTCCACAATACACTTGTTTTCAGCATTTCTGCAAAATTATTTTAATGTGAATATTTTAAATTGAGAATGTGAGTTGGAACAAAAATTGGAAGAGGTTCAGATAGGTTATTTTGTACAAATGAATTTTAAGGATGCGAACTGGTAACAGCCAGAACACTTGCAAGTAACTATCTACTCTTAGATTAACAGGATCCATAAATGAAAGGTTTATCCAATGTCTTCTTTTGTTCCGGGAACGAACCGAGGTCCTTCGAATCTAAGACGATGGCTGTACCACTGAAATATAAGCAACATCTTATTATTGACTGAACATCCATGCTATTGCTGTTAGTGGCTCAGAGACCTACTACATAGTCTTCACACTCAGGTTGATCTGGCACTTGTAGCAGTTTGTTTGTCCAGGACCTTGTCATAGTGGTCCAGTAGTTGGGACAGACAGGAGTGACCTGTTCTAAACCCATGCTACCCTGGGTTGTGTAAATGATGAGTATCTAGATGAGTGGCGATCTTGCTTCTTAGAATCCTTTCAAAGATTTTTATGACACGGGACGTTAGGGCTATCGGTCTGTAGTTCTTTGCCATTGCTTTACTACCACCTTTGTGGAGTGGGGTTATGTCTGTTGTTTTTAAGCAGCTATTGGATGACCCCTGTGTCGATGCTCCCCTCCAAAGGATGTTAAAATCACTTGAAAGTGGACCTCTTGCAGTTCTTGAGGAACATGCAGAATAACCACGGTAAAAAAATAGTGAAATTCCAAGCATTTTCGTGACTTCTCACGTTATCAAGGAACAGTTCCTTGATAATTAATAAATAATAATCGCGAACAGATTTAGATTGATCTGAAAACAGGATAGATTATTCTGAAAAAAAATTGATTATTCTGAAAAAGATTGATATTATTCTTTAAAATGTTTTTTTTTTTTAAATATTTAAAATGGATAGGACAATGATTTAATTGTTTTCGAATTTGATTAGATTGTCCTTGTAAAGATCTATAATGCTTATGAAAGAATTTGATTGCTTTTCAACAAGTTCAGATTCCTCTTGCAAAATAATTCGGTAATATTCCTTGAACCGTAATTTCACGCACTGCATCTTAAAGCCCATCTTGCAGTAAGGAAGTAGTTGGTGCTACACAAAGCTCAAGCTGAACTTGGTTGAAGTGAAGAGGTTGATGGTAGTTCAAGGAATAGATGGTGGAGAAGGAGGTAGATGAGACTGAGCTGGCCATTGAGTGTATGGAACAAGAGGAAGAATTTGAGCAGACAGAAAAATTTCAAAGGCTCTGGAAGGTCTTCCAGGGCAAGCAATGCCCGATCAAATTACCCTTCTAGTCACATACAGCCTGATACATGTAATCCACAAATTGGAAACATTTTTCAGGAATAATAAATTTCACCGAATATACCCGTATTGAGACAGAATGAAAATGTACAGGGAACAGCCTAGATAACAAATAAAATGTAGTCAGATACAGGAAAGAGATGCTGAGGAGGTGGCAAAATGAGAGAACACCCTGCTTCAACAAATCTCTCTTATCTCGCCCACTGCTCATCTCTTGGTAGGCACAACTCAGGAGCCAGACTCACTTTCACCAGTACTAAAAGTAACGCAACATCCCTATCCCCTTCCATACAAATATAACTCTGATGTCCATCCCTGTAAAAATGCACACACCAAACCCAGCCTTAACTCTCTCCTTCTTGCAAATGTGCAATAAACGGAAAACCTGTACACCAGAACATAGTTAAAGAATGATGAGAGTAAGGTACTCAAATGCACTTGCATTATCAAAATAAAAGGGGTAATGAACTGTAAGAAAAAGTATCAACCAGACCCAGACATCAAAGGTATCACAGAGACAAAACTGAAATGAGTGTGTGTGTCTTAAAAAGACTATTGATTCCGTCAACTGGCTCCTAATAGTTAATAACATCACATAATAGCGCAATAACTTTCACCCTCACCAATATGGGCTAAACTTGGAGCCCCGTAAATAAGACACATTGGTTTATTTGTTACTCTATAAGGAAGAGCAAGATGGTTGCAAACATCTGCACTTTTTTCTGCTTCCTGTTTGCTTAATCACGAGTGGGTGTCATAATGTGCTCCTTATTCCAAAATAAACAAGCCGTATGCCGCATAGTGTCGTGAACAGCTTCTTGTTGAGGCTGTCTAAAGCTAATACCAGACGTGTGTTTCTTACGGAGGTTATTCGGTTGAAGTGTACCTCACAAGACATGCTCGATTCTACACTCACCTAACTGGCCGTCTTGAGGAAGGTTTGTAGTCTCCGTTCCCCAAGTCTGTACTGTTTTTCATATCTTTGCTTTTAACCCTATGGTTAAATTTTAATAGCCACTTGTGAGTCCAATCCTGCACGTTGCCAAATCCATTTGTTGTGTTTCTAGGTCCTCTCCTGTTTGTATTCTCCTCATTAGTTTCACACCAGCTGCGAACGGAGACACGCATGACTATATTTCGTCTGTCACATCGTCGTTCAGAGACGCCAAAAATAGTCCCGATCAAAGAAGTGATCCTTGTAGGACACCGCTCATGACACTCCCTCATTGAGACACCTCTTCGCGGACAATCACTCGCTATTTCCCTTCTGTCAAAATTTTTTTGATCCACAGAAGTGACTTCCCTGGCATACCTGTCTGTTCCTCTAGCTTTTGCTTCAGTTTTTTTGTGTGGTACTGTGTATGTGTGTGTGTGTGTGTGTGTGTGTGTACTCACCTAATTGTACTCAACTAATTGTGGTTGCAGGGGTCGAGACTCAGCTCCTGGCCCCGCCTCTTCGCTGTCCGCTACTGGGTCTCTGCTCTCCCTGCTCCATGAGCTTTATCATACCTCGTCTTAAAACTATGTATGGTTCCTGCCTCCACTATATCTTTCTCTAGACTATTCCACTTCCTGACTACTCTGTGGCTGAAGAAATGCTTCCTAACATCCCTTTGACTCATCTGAGTCTTCAGCTTCCAGTTGTGTCCCCTTGTTTCTGTGTTCCCTTTGTGTGTGTGCGTGCGCGCGTGTGTGTGTGTGAGTGTGTGTGTGTGTGTGTGTGTTCGTGCGAGAGTGTACTCACCTAATTGTACTCAACTAATTGTTGTTGCAGGCGTCGATACTCAGCTCCTGGCCCCGCCTCTTCGCTGTCCACTAATGGGTCTCTGCTCTCCCTGCTCCATGAGCTTTATCATACCGTACACGGTGTACAGTGTCTTGAACGATTCCTTGTTAAGGTAACGGAACTCTAATCTTAGGTTTGCCAGTCGCCCATATGCTGCCGCAGTTATCTGGTTGATGTGTGTTTCCGGAGACGTGCTTGGCGTTATACTCACCCCAAGGTCTTTCTCCTTTGCCGAGGTTTGTAGCCTTTGTCCACCTAGACTGTACTCTGTCAGCGGTCTTCTTTGCCCTTCTCCGATCTTCATGACTTTGCATTTGGTGGGATTGAATTCGAGAAGCCAGTTGCTAGACCAGATGTCAAGCTTGTCCAGGTCTCTTTGAAGTCCTGCTTGGTCTTCATCCAATGTGATTCTCCTCATTAATTTCACATCATCTGCGAACAAAGACACTTCTGAGTCTATCCCGTCCGTCACGTCATTTACATATACCAAGAATAGCACTGGTCCTAGACTGACCCCTGCGGTACACCGCTCGTCACAGGCGCCCACTGTGATACCTCATCACGCACCATGACCCGTTGTTGCCTCCCTGTGAGGTATTCCCTGATCCATTCCAGTGCCCTTCCTGTTATACCTGCTTGGTCTTCCAACTTCTTTACTAATCTCATGTGAGGAACTGTGTCGAAGGCCTTCCTGCAGTCCAGGAAGATGCAATCAACCCACCCTTCTCTCTCCTGCCTTACCTCTGTTACTTTATCATAGAACTCCAGGAGGTTTGTTACACAGGATTTGCCTTCCCGGAATCCGTGCTGTCTGGTGTTTATTATCCTGTTCAGCTCGAGGTGCTCCACCATTTTTTTCCTGATGATTTTTTCCAAGACTTTGCACACTATACATGTAAGTGACACCGGTCTATAGTTTAGTGCCTCTTTTCTGTCTCCTTTTTTAAAGATGGGGACAACGTTGGCCTTCTTCCATACCTCAGGTATCTGCCCATTTTCAAGGGATGTGTTGAATATTATGGTAAGTGGCACACTCAGTACCTCAGCTCCTTCCCGTGTGTGTGTGTATGTGTGTGTGCGTGTGTGTGTGTGTGTGTGTCTTAAGAGGACTATTGGTCCCGTCAACTGGTTTCCAATAGTTTATAACATCATATAATAGCACAATAATTTTCACCCCCACCAATATGCACTAAACTTGCGGAGCCTCGTAAATAAGACACATTGGTTTTGTTGTTACTTTATAAGGAAGAGAATGATGGTTGCTACTTCCCGTTTCTCCGGGGTCAAGGTGAGACCAAGTACGTAAACCAACTTGACGGTGGAGGTCAAGTGTAGAGACCATCTTGACGGAGGTCAAGTGTAGAGACCACCTTGACGGAGGTCAAGTGTAGAGACCATCTTGACGGAGGTCAAGTGTAGAGACCACCTTGACGGAGGTCAAGTGTAGAGACCACCTTGACGGAGGTCAAGGGTAGATACCACCTTGACAGAAGAGGACATGAGTAGAGACTAAAGTGACTCAGGAGGACAAGTGAGTAGACACACTTGCTGTGTGCGGAGACCACCTTAATGGAGGAAGTCCATTGTGGAGAACATCTTGAAGGAGGGAAACCTAAGCTGCAGACAAACTTGACAGAAGAACCTGCCAAGTTTGGTCTCCACTAACGTGTGGAGACTTACTTGAAGACGCCAGAAGAGGAGACTAATTTGACGGAGGATGCCAAGGGGGGAAGCAGTTTATTAACGGCGTAAACCAAGGTTGGAGACCACTCTGACTGAGGATGCAAAGTGTTTAGACCAACTTGTTGGAAAAAGTTAATTATATAAACCAACTGTGGAGATCAACTTGATAGAAAAATGCAGTAATGGAGACCAACTTAATAAAAAGGGTTAAGTATGTACTTGAGATTGACGGAGGAAGTCAAGTGTGACAGCTAGACAGAGGAGGCAAATTGCGCAGAAGTCAACTTTCCAGAAAAGTTGACAGAAAAATATCTTGAATGGAAACATTACGAAATACGAATATCCATTCCCAGTCTGATTCAGTTTCGTAACCCACCACCAGTCTGTGTCTCACAGTCTCAAAATCCACCACCAGTCTGCCTCTCCAGTCTCATAATCCACCACCAGTCTGCCTCTCCCAGTCTCATAATCCACCACCAGTCTGCCTCTCCCAGTCTCATAATCCACCACCAGTCTGCCTCTCCACAGTCTCATAATCCACCACCAGTCTGCCTCTCACATTATCATAACAATTTAGGGTCAACTTTCTTTACCAGACATGCTCCAGTAATCAATTTCGTTTAACTTGTTGCCACTATAAGTTTTGTTGCTGAGAGTGAGAGAGAGAGAGATATGTGTGTGTGTGTGTGTGTACTCACTTATTTGTGGTTGCATGGGTCGAGTCATAGCTATTGGCCCCCGCCTATTTAATAATCGCTACTAGATCACTCCCTGATCCATGAGCTTCATCAAATCTCGTCTAAAAAACTAAGTATGTTTCCTACCTCTAGACTATTCCACTTCCTGACAACTGAATGACTGAAGAAATACTTCCTAACATTCCTTTGACTCATCTGAGTCTCCAACTTCCAATTGTGACCCTTTGATTCTGTGTCCCATCTCTGGAACATCCTGTCTCTGTCCACCCTATCAATTTCTCGCAGTATCTTGAATGTCGTTATCATGTCTCCCCTAACCCTCCTATCCTCCAGTGTCGTTAGGCCGATTTCCCTTAACCTTTCTTCGTAGGGCATTCCCCATAGCTCTGGAACTAGTCTTGATACAAACCTTTGCACTTTCTCTAATTTCCTGACGTGCTTGATCAGGTGTGGGTTCCAAACTGGTG
Organism: Cherax destructor; assembly: GCA_009830355.1. Lineage (NCBI taxonomy): Eukaryota > Metazoa > Arthropoda > Malacostraca > Decapoda > Parastacidae > Cherax > Cherax destructor. Next base: position 576,466 of record WNWK01000008.1, read on the forward strand.
CTGCATACTCCAGTATGGGCCTGACGAACACGGTGTACAGAGTCTTGAACGATTCTTTACTGAGGTATCAGAACGCTATTCTCAGGTTTGCCAGGCGCCCATATGGTGCAGCAGTTATCTGGTTGATGTGCGCCTCAGATATGCTCGGTATTATACTCACCCCAAAACCTTTTCCTTGAGTGAGGTTTGCAGTCTTTGGCCACCTAGCCTGTACTCTGTTTGCGGTCTTCTTTGCCTTTCCCAGATCTTCATTAATTTAACCTTGCATTTGGCAGGGTTAAATTCAAGGAGCCAGTTGCTGGACCAGGCCCAGGTCTCTTTGCAGTCCTGCCTGATCCTCATTCGATTTAATTTTCCACATTAACTTCACATCATCTGAAAACAGAGACACTTCTGAGTCTATCCCTTCCATCATGTCATTCACATATACCAAAAACAGCACTGGCCCCAGGACTGACCCTTGTGGAACCCCGCTCGTCACAGGCGCCCACACTGACACCTCGTCACGTTCCATGACTCGTTGTTGCCTCCCTGTCAGGTACAGGTGTACTCACCTAGTTGTGGTTGCAGGGTCGAGTCATAGCTCCTGGCCCTGCCTCTTCAGTGGCCGCTATTGGGTCACTCTCCCTGCGCCATGAGCTTTATCATATCTTTTCTTGAAGCCATGTATGGATCCTACCTCCACTACATCACTTCCCGACCACTCTGTGACTGAAGAAATACTTCCTAACATCCCTGTGATTCCTCTGAGTCTTCAACTTCCGACTGTGACCCCTTGTTGCTATGTCCTATCTCTGGAACATCCTGGCTCGGTCCACCTTGTCAATTCCTCTCAGTATTTTATATGTCGTTATCATGATCCCCCTATCACTCCTGTCCTCCAGTGTCGTCAGGTCGATTTCCTCTCCTCGTAAGACATGCCCCTTAGCTCCGGGACTAGTCTTGTTGCAAACCTTTGCACTTTCTCTAGTTTCTTTACGTGCTTGGCTAGATGTGGGTTTCAAACTGGTGCTGCATACTCCAATATGGGCCTAACGTACACAGTGTACAGGGTCCTTATTAAGATGTCGAAATGCTGTTTTTAGGTTTCCTAGACGCCAGTATGCTGCAGCAGTTATTTGGTTGATTTGCGCCTCAGGAGATGTGCCTGGTGTTATACTCACCCCAAGATTTTTTTCCTTGAGTGAGGTTTGTAGTCTCTGGCCCCCTAGACTGTACTCCGTCTGCGGTCTTCTTTGCCCTTTCCCAATCTTCATGACTTTGCACTTGGTGAGGTTGAACTCCAGGAGTAAATTGCTGGACCAGGCCTGCAGCCTGTCCAGATCCCTTTGTAGTTCTGCCTGGTCCTCGTCCGATTGAATTCTTCTCATCAACTTCACATCATCTGCAAACAGGGACACTTCGGAGGCTATTCCTTGCGTCATGTCGTTCACAAATACCAGAAACAGCACCGGTCCTAGGACTGACCCCTGTGGAACCCCACTCGTCACAGGCGCCCACTCTGACACCTCGCCATGTACCATGAATCGCTGCTGTCTTCCTGACAGGTATTCCCTGATCCATTGTAGTGCCTTGCCTGTTATCCCTGCCTGGTCCTCCAGCTTTTGCACTAATCTCTTTTGTGGAACTGGGTTAAACGCCTTCTTACAGTCCAAGAAAATGCAATCAACCCACCCTCTCTCTCTTTTCTTACTGCTGTCACCCTGTCATAGAACTCGATCGTCATGACTTTGCATTTGGTGGGATTAAATTCGAGAAGCCAGTTGCTAGACCAGATGTCAAGCTTGTCCAGGTCTCTTTGAAGTCCTGCTTGGTCTTCATCCAATGTGATTCTCCTCATTAATTTCACATCATCTGCGAACAGAGACACTTCTTAGTCTATCTCGTCCGTCATGTCAATCACATATACCAAGAATAGCATTGGTCCTAGGACTGACCCCTGCGGTACACCGCTCGTCACAGGCGCCCACTGTGATACCTCATCACGCACCATGACCCGTTGTTGCCTCCCTGTGAGGTATTCCCTGATCCATTCCAGTGCCCTTCCTGTTATACATGCTTGTTCTTCCAACTTCTTTACTAATCTCATGTGAGGAACTGTGTCGAAGGCCTTCCTGCAGTCCAGGAAAATGCAATCAACCCACCCTTCTCTCTCTTGCCTTACCTCTGTTACTTTATCATAGAACTCTAGGAGGTTTGTGACACAGGATTTCCCGTCCCTGAAACGTGCTGGTTGTCGTTGATAAGCTCATTCCTTTCTAGGTGCTCCACCACTCTTCGCCTGACAATCTTCTCCATGACTTTGCATACTATACGTACAAGTTAGTGACACTGGTCTGTAGTTTCATCGCCGTTGAGGTATCTAGCTCGCTTAGCAGCCTCTTCACATCCTCCTTGGTTGTATGTATTGTGTCCAACACTTGATGGTGTACCCCACCTCTCCGTCTTTCTGGAGTCCCTTCTGTCTCCTCTGTGAACACTTCTTTGAATCTCATGTTGAATTCCTCACATACTTCTCGGTCGTTTCTTGTGACCTTCCCTCCTTCCTTCCTCAGCCTGATTACCTGGTCCTTGACTGTTGTTCTCCTCCTGATGTGGCTGTACAATAGCTTCAGGTCAGATTTGGCTTTCGTTGCTATGTCATATTCGTATTGTCGTTTGGCCTACTTTCTTACCTGTGCCTATTCATTTCTGGCTCTACGACTGCTCTCCTTATTCTCCTGGGTCCTTTGCCTTCTATACTTCTTCCATTCTCTAGTACACTTGGTTTTGGCCTATCTACACCTTTGGGTGAACCAATGGCTCATCCTGGCTTTCTCGATATTCATGTTATCCTTGAGTACACACCTCTCCTCAGCTTTCTTGCATATTGATGTCAAATATTCTATCATCTCATTTAATGACCTCCCTGCCAGTTCTCTGTACCCCTGAGCCTCGTGCAGGAAATTATTCAAGCCTGTGTAGTCCCTTCTCTTGTAGTTTGGCTTCATTTGTCCTGCTTCCCTCTCCACTTGTAACTCTACTGTGTATTCGAAGCTGAGGACCACGTGGTCATTGGCCCCGAGTGCTCTTTTATATGTGATGTCCTCAATATCTGCACTACTCAAGGTGAATACTAGATCCAGTCTTGCTGGTTCGTCCTCTCTTCTCTCTCTCTGGTAGTGGCCCTTATATGTTGGTACATGAGGTTTTCCAGTAACAACCCCATCATCTTAGCCCCCCACGTTTCTGGGCCCTCATGTGGCTCCAGGTTCTCCCAGTCAATTTCCTTATGATTGAAGTCACCCATGATCAGTAGCTTTGCCCTGCTCGCATGAGCCCTTCTGGCCACTTCAGCCAGTGTGTCAACCATCACTCTGTTACTCTCATCATACTCTTGCCTTGGCCTCCTGCTGTTCTGTGGAGGGTTATACATCACTGCAATTACCACCTTGGGACCTCCAGACTGAAATGTTCCTATTATGTAGTCTCTTGCTTCTCCTCTGTCTCCTCTCTCCTGCTCCTTAAAATCCAATTGTTTTTTGGTGAGCAGTGCCACTCCTCCACCCCCTCTGTTCCCTCTGTCTTTTCTCAGGATCTGATATCCCGTTGGAAAGATGTGTGTGTGTGTGTGTGTATGTGTGTGTGTGTGTATGTGTGTGTGTGTGTATGTGTGTGTGTTTTCGAGTTCATGTGTGTGTATGTGTGTGTTTTTGAATGCATGTGTTAGTTACTATTTTGTCCTAGGCACATGTCGATTAGACACTAGGCCTGTTGTATATGCGTGCGTGTGTGTGTTAGCTACCATTGTGTGTGTGTGTGTGAGGGTGATTGAGTCATATATAGAGTATTGATCCACAAGCTGAGTCCAGATTGATGTGTCAGGAGGCCACAAATGTAGAACCGCTGCATGGGGCAAGAGGTCACAGGTGAAGGTTATATTAGACTGGAGGCCACAAGTGGAAGCCAACTTCCTGGACCAAAAAGCAGCAATTATAGACAAGCTCGTCGTGGCAAGAGGTAAGAACAAAAATCAGTTTGAGGAATAGCAAAGCCAAGAAGCCAAGAACAGAGAACATCTTTAAAGATGGAGGAAAGAACATGTAACTTGTTGAAGAAACTTCCAAGTACTTAGAAGTGCCTATCAACAAAAAAGGCCAAGTGTAGTCAAGTTTCCAGTCTTTTCAGTCTACATCCAGGTCAGCTCCTCATGATTCCGCAGTAAGCTTCCAGGCATCCTTTCACAATCCTGCACTACAATCCCAGTTGCCCACTCTCTAAGTCTCATAATCAATGCCCAGTTTGCCTTTCATGGACTGGTGATCAGCCCCCTCTCTCAGTTCCACACTCAACTGCCAAACTTGTCTCCTCAATCCCGAAATAAACTTTATTTTGCCCACTATCAACTCTCTGTCTCTCGCAGTTCGACAGTCAACCCCCAGTCTGTGTCTATGGTTCAATATTCAACTCCTAGACTATCTCTCACACTCCAACAATCATTTACCAGTTGTTTTTTATAGTCTCGTAATATGTTTTATAATCTGTATTTTACCAGAGTAGCTTCAGTAATTGATTAATCTAACTAGCGAGAGAGAGAGAGAGAGAGAGAGAGAGAGAGAGAGAGAGAGAGAGAGAGAGAGAGAGAGAGAGAGAGAGAGAGAGAGAGAGAGAGAGAGAGAGAGAGAGAGAGAGAGAGAGAGAGAGAGAGAGAGAGAGAGAGAGAGAGAGAGAGAGAGAGAGAGAGAGAGAGAGAGAGAGAGAGAGAGAGAGAGAGAGAGAGAGAGAGAGCTTGTGTGTGTGTTGGTGGGTCTTAAGAGGAATATTGGTACCGTCAATTTATTTCCAATAGTTTATAATATCATATAATAGCATAATAATTTTCACCCTCACCAATATGCACTAAACTTGCGGAACCTCGTAAATAAGACACATTGGTTAAGTTGTTACTCTATAAGGGAGAGAATGATGGTTGCTACTTCCCGTTTTCTTCAAGATGGAGGGGAAACTACGTGAGGGAGGAGGCCAAGGATGCGGACCTGAATTCAAGAGGAGGTCAACTGGGGAGACTCTGTTTCTCTGTCTTATGTAATAATTATTTCCCAATTAGAACGATATTGTTATTATTAGAAATCTTAGCATTAAAGATTCATTCTTGGGATTCATTAGTAAAAAAATGCATCTAAAAGATGCATCTAAAAATGCATCTAAAAGATATTATAAAAGATATTATAAAGATATTATAATATATACACAAACAACCCAATCACGGTAATGGACCCCGTGGCCTGGTGGCAAAAGCTCTCGCTTCATACGGTGAGGGTCCGGGTTCGATTCCCGGGGAAAAGGGTGGAAACATAGGAAGTGTTTCCTTACACCGCTTGTCTATGTTCACACATCAGTAAAATTGGTAACTGGGTGTTAGTCGACTGACGTGGGTCGCATCCTGGGACCAAACTGACCTAATTTGCCCGAAATGCTCTGCTAGAAAAATGACAGGATGGATAATGAGAACCTTCAAAACTAGGGATGCCGTGCCCATGATGACACTCTTCAGGTTGCTTGTTCTATCTAGGCTGGAATATTGCTGCACACTAACAGCACCTTTCAAGGCGGGTGAAATTGCTGACCTAGAAAATGCATGCTAGGCATGCTAGTGGCCATCTTTGTAGTATTTATATAGTGAATTTCCCAGGCATGCTAGGCATGCTAGTGGCCATCTTTGTAATTATTGTCTTATAAATGTAAACCACACATTGTAATCTTTACAGAGAAATCTGAATCTGAATGTTTCAACCTCAGATAAAAGACACTAACTATTTACAGCATTGCTGCTAATAACACTAACAATAAACGAGATACAAACACCGACATAGACTGCTTCGTTGTAGTAGTTACAACAAGCACCGACATAGACTGCTTCGTTGTAGTCATAACAAGTCCTCAATTGCCCCTCTAGGTACATCAACATTCCCAACCTTTGCCTCGCATCTTCCCTACCCATAACTGCGATAAACCACCTCAATTACTGGGAATGTTCGACGTTTCTTAACCTGTACTCCCTAGAACGAAGGCGGGAGAGATACGTGATTATGTACACTTGGAAAATCCTATAGGGATTAGTACCAAACTTGCAAGCGAAAATCACTCCCTATGAAAGCAAAAGACTCAGCAGATGATGCAACATCCCTGCAATAAAAAGCAGGGGTGCCACTAGCACGATAAGAGACAACACAATAAGTATCAGGGGCCTAAGACTGTTCAATTGCCTTCCAGCATTCATAAGGGGATTACCAATAGACCCCTGGCTGTCTTCAAGAAAGCGCTGGACAGACACCTAAAGTCAGTCCCTGACCAGCCAGGCTGTGGTTCGTACGTTGGGTTACATGTGGCCAATAGTAACAGCCTGGAAAAATAAACGCATAAGCAGTATAATGTGATCTTATATTGACAACGTTTCGCCCACACAGTGGGCTTTATCAAGTCACAAATAGATCTGCCTGGGTGAAAGGTACAGATAAGTGATGATTCCAGGATTCTTCGGTATTGAGTGTTTCTTCTCTGGCGATGAGTCTTGCGTTTCTGTAGTTGATTAAATGGTTGTGTGAATTTCGGTGTTGAACACAGGCATTCCTTAAATCGTCCGATCTGCCTGCGTACTGGTGTTCTGAAATACGTGTTTGGAGGTCTCTGGATGTTTTGCCCACATATAATTTGCTGCAGTCATTACAAGGGATTATGTATACCCCTGCAGAGGATTGAAGCTTGTCCTGTCTGTTACTGGTATTACAAGAAACTAAGTAGTTTAGACGTAACTTTTCTCTTCACTAAAGTACCCACCACACAAGCCATTGATGTTCTACAACGTAAAGTCAATCAGGACTTTAATCTTCCTCTACCTCCCGGAGATTTTGTCGATTGAACTCTGCATCAATTTCAATTGCTTTTCTTTCAATAACAGGCTCTACAAACAAACCTATGGAATGGGAATGGGGTCCTCTATCCAGCAAGGCTCAACACAGTTGAACTGGCTATCCAGTTTATTCTTGAAGAAGAATCCGATGACAAGCTACCTTTTCTAGACGTCCTCATTCACAAAGTTGATAACAAACTAAGATTTCAAGTTTATCGTAAACCTACCAACAAAAATAATCTCTCCCACTTCTATTCCAGTCAAGATACTAAGACCGATAGAGACATTATCATCAGATTTTTTCTAAGAGCTTACCGATTTTGTAGTCCTGAGTTTCTTGACGAGGAATGTACTATACACCAAACCTTCATTGATCTACATTTCCTTCCTTTTTCATCAAAGATTGCAAGAAATGAGCTCTTCAGATCATCAATTCTCCTCCCACCGACACCACTCCTAACAAAGTTATAATCCTTCCCAACAGCCAGGTTGCACTGAACGTTTCCAAGGTACTCGCACAAACTAACACTAGAGACGCCATCGCATCCAGCACTTCCATAAGGGATCTAACCAGGACAAAATCGAAGCACCATGAACCAGTCAATGCAGGGGTTTACACCATACCTTGTGGAGGCTGTGACAGGAAATATGTAGGTGAAGCAGCTAGGAACCTCAAAGCGCACCTCAATGATAACTTGAACAACGCCTGCGTACAACACCGGAATTCCACCAATCACCTCATGAATTTCAACGACGCCCTGACTAGTAATCAGAGAACCTAATTTCCGCAGACGTAAATGCCTTGAATCGTCATTAATCGCTGTTTCTATCACAAGCAAAATAAAGGCAGCTTCATCATCTCTGAAGAATTAGCAAAAATCATCCTCAAAACAGTAAACCCTGCCATCACATAGTCTCTGATGCTAATACTACAAAAGAACATAACAGAGGAGGAACACTGAAACAGACATTCTCACGTCCAACCACCTACAGAAATATTTGTCTAAACTATTTTTATGCTACCAAAGTACATAATAGCTTTTATAACCTTTTACTCATGTGCAAGTTGATTGTTCTACCTTATTGTATTACTACTACTACTACAACTTATGTTACTACTACTACTACCACTAGTATTACATCTCACTCTAAACCTATTGTTTGTAACGGCTTGACAAAGCTCCTGGAGAGCGAAACGTTGCCACAATAAAATGTCACATTAGTTGCACTTGTGTCCTTTTACTTTACATATTGTCGGTAATTCTACCAACATTAATACAATCTAGTATATATATATATATATATATATATATATATATATATATATATATATATATATATATATATATATATATATATATATATATATAGGATATAAAGATAAATATTAAAAACTGATCTAGCCGAGGAACAGGGCGACCACTCCCTTTGCAGAGACCAGTGCTTTGACGATCCACAGGAAATCCTGACAGCCCTCTGGGTACCAGGCACCCACTCGGCAGGGAGCTGGACAGCTTTCATCTATCCTGATTGATCAAACTATGGTTTTACTGCTATTGGGCGTATTCTCAAACATGATTTGTCGGAATATTTTGTCTTGAAATAAAGTTTATACACAATGAAAAGATTGGAGTAGTAGGGTAAGTGGAATATTCACATGGCTTACAGCAAATGAAATCTAAATATATATATAATATATGATATATATATATATATATATATATATACTATATACATGATGTGGGGCGGACCGAAGCGCTGAAGGAAGAGCTAGCAGTATAATGGTTTAAGTACTAATGAGTAGTAGCTAATGTAGTGAAATAGCAACAGAAGGGGTTAAGACACGGTCAATCAGGGACATATCTACGGAAAATAACGCCTAATGGCAAGCACGGCGATCCTGTCCAAATATTTGGCCACAGCTCGACCGGTTCATAGGGTCGAGTCTCCGTCGGCCAAGATCAGTGTTTGTGAATATTTCGCCTGCTCTTGCGAATTCCTAGCATTGTAAAAATCTCTAGTTGTGTCGATGCATGCAGGGGATGAGATGAAAAGCTGTAAGCCACCTGCCTGAAAGCTGGGTGCCTTGGATCAACATCTAGCGTGAGCTGGATGCCAAGGTATTGGTCCAGTGTGGTACGGTCGGTAAAGCACTGCGTTCCTGTCACAAGGTTCGTAGGGTCGAGTCTCCGTCGGCCAGAGATCAGTGTTTGTGAATATTTCGCCTGCTCTTGCGAATTCCTAGCATTGTAAAAATCTCTAGTTGTGTCGATGCATGCAGGGGATGAGATGAAAAGCTGTAAGCCACCTGCCTGAAAGCTGGGTGCCTTGGATCAACATCTAGCGTGAGCTGGATGCCAAGGTATTGGTCCAGTGTGGTACGGTCGGTAAAGCACTGCGTTCCTGTCACAAGGTTCGTAGGGTCGAGTCTCCGTCGGCCAGAGATCAGTGTTTGTGAATATTTCGCCTGCTCTTGCGAATTCCTAGCATTGTAAAAATCTCTAGTTGTGTCGATGCATGCAGGGGATGAGATGAAAAGCTGTAAGCCACCTGCCTGAAAGCTGGGTGCCTTGGATCAACATCTAGCGTGAGCTGGATGCCAAGGTATTGGTCCAGTGTGGTACGGTCGGTAAAGCACTGCGTTCCTGTCACAAGGTTCGTAGGGTCGAGTCTCCGTCGGCCAGAGATCAGTGTTTATATATATATATATATATATATATATATATATATATATATATATGATAGTGGGGCGGAGCCGGGAGAGCTAGAGGAAATAGCAGTATAATGGTTTAAGTAGTAATAGTAGTAGTAGTAATAAGTAGTGAAATAGCAACAGAAGGGGTAATAAGACAGGAGTACAACAGGGACATATCTACGGAAAATAACGCCTAATGGCAAGCACTGAAATTGCGATCCTGTCCAAATATTTGACACCCATCTTTTAGATAACTTTACAATAAAATTAGCTCAAAAGCGCCAGTCAAGCTCGTTAATCTTTTAATTAACAAATTATGGCACTACATGAAAATTGCAACTGCGCCTTCGTAGCTTTCTCTGATGCAAATTGGTCTATGATGGCTTGTCTGACTTTAAGAGAAAGTGCTCAATGGCACCCTAGCGCCCTGGTGATTTTCATGTCTGTGGTAGCAGTAATAGTAATAGCAGTAGCAGTAATAATAACAACAATAGCAGTAGTAGTTGTAGAAGCAGTAATAGTAACAGCCGTAGTAGTAGTAGTAGAAGTAATAATAGCAGTAGTAGTGGTAGTAGACGTAGTCTAAGGACAAGAGAAAAATAAAAAAGAGCACTGCAGAAGAGCTAATGGCCCACGAGGGTGGGAGCAAAAACACACAGAAAAACTCATAGGACAGAACTCACCTAAGCAGAAGAAAGGAAAGGCCATTTCTTTTCCAGCAGTGCCCCTTTTTCTTCTTTTATTTTCCTGTCCTTAGACTACCTCCACTACTACTACTAAATTTCAAGGAATTTCACATCTACGACTGCTCATTATGCAACGGGGTTTCGTGAGGATTTAATGAAGTTAGACCACGTTTCGCCCGCTGGGGAACTCGTCGTGCCCTTCGGTTTCGTCGTACGTGTGCAATTCTGGGAAGTTTAGCATTCCTTGGGGGTGAGACTATGCCCTTGGGGGTGAGACTATGCCCTTGGGGGTGAGACTATGCCCTTGGGGGTGAGACTATGCCTCTGTTGATTCTCAATTTCTCTGTTAGGTTAGGTTAGGTTTGGTAAGGTTTGTCAGGAAACAAAGCAAGAGTTTCCTGACTCGGGTCTTAGTCATATGATGACCCGCAGCTGGAGTTTTTCGTCATGTGACCGAGGCCTTCCGCTGGCTTACCTACCCACTCCTTTAAAAATTAATATTATGATTATAATTTGTCTGTTTCCATCCGGTGATTGCATCTAGTTTTAGATGATTACAGCCTAAGAGGAATAGGTGAGATTATCCATCACCACTGTGGTGCTGGAGTATACCTGGAGAGGGTTCCGAGGGTCACCGCCCCCGCAGCCCGATCTGTGACCAGGCCTCGCGGTAGATCAGGGCTTGATGAATCAGGTTGTTACTGCTGGCACAATAATGACAGCCCGGCTGGTCTGGTACTGATTTTAGGTGCCTGTCCAGCGCCTTCTTGAAAACAGCCAGGGGTCTATTGGTAATCCCCCTAGTAGTAGACACTCAGGGCTACCTAGAATATAAACCATACCGGGCGGGTTCGAACCCCACCCGTGGTATGGTTTGTTTGCAATCGTGTCAATACGATTTCGTGGGTCATACCTACAATATCTCGACATATACAAGTGTAGCTAATTGCAACTATCACATATACAGGGAATTTGCAACTCTCATACATAGCAACATACACGAGTTTCCCAGGATAACCCAGGAACGTCGGGGAAGAGGCTTGTCACTACTGGGGTCATAGTGACGGCAGACAGTCAGGGTTCCTAGATTATCTGGAATCACAGGTGAATAGTTACAATAACTAGGAGGTGTAAACAAACCTCTATATTGAGCAGGGTGGGTTAATGTGATAGATTCTGAATATCAGTGATATTCGATGATGTAGACGAATGATTCAGAGAACCGACAAATTGATAAATTAGACACATATTCAACACTTGGGTATCTTTAATGAGGAAACGTTTCGCCACACAGTGGCTTCATCAGTCCATACAAAGGAGAATGGTGAAGAACAGAAGGAGTTTGAGGTAATCAGTCTCTCAGCCTGGAGTCGATGTAATCAGTCTCATTAAAGATATCCAAGCATATGTGTCTAATTTATCATATTCGATGATAAGGAATAATATGCAAAACAAACAAACTTCATTTGTTTCCGCAGTATTACAAAATATAGTTTGCATTTAATAAAATAGAAATACTACGGAAAATTCATGAATATTTAGGATATTTGGTGACAAGGAATAAACAAAATAATAAGGAAGATTCATGAATATTAAGGATTTTATGAACATAGTATACCAAGAATAGTCATAACTGATATTTAGGATTGCTGTAGACAGTATTTAAACACTATCTAGAACCACGGTGAGTGTCCGGGTTCGATTCCCGGCGAGGGTAGAAACATTGGGCGTGTTTCTTTACACCGGTTGTCTATGTTCACCCATCAGTAAAATGGGTACATGGGTGTTAGTCGAGTGGTGTGGGTCGCATCCTGGGACAAAACTGACCTAACTTGCCCGAAATACTTTGCATAACAAGCGGCTTTCTATTATAGTATAGTATGTCATAGATGTCAGCTAGGCCTGTATAGTGTATACCTTGTACATGCACTTGTAGAAATAATGATATCATTATTATTATTATTATTATTATTATTATTATTATTATTATTATTATTATTATTATTATTATTATTATTATTATTATTATTATTATTATTTTTATCCTTATTGGACGTACGGTAGTTCAAGTTGACAATGAGCGCATTCGATTCTTTTATTAATACGAAGGTAAACACATAATTTAAATGTATGTGTATTGTCCTCTAGGACAACGTAATCTCATATAGCACATGACTTTTCCACGGTGATTAGATGCAGCTTAGGGCTGGCTATTACTTTTCCAAATTATTCTGTTAATTGCTTTTTGTAAACCTCGGAGGACCCCTCAGCCTACCCTACCCCCTTCAAATGGGGGATGAGAGGGACAGGAAGGGTGGGTGAGGGAGGGCGCCTCAATGCTCTATCTAAAGTGGAACAGGACGGCGTCAACATGTTAACTTTGAGGTGGAACTTCCCCTCACTCTACCTGTCGCTGCTCTCTCAACATTGCATAGCTCCTGATAATGCATGGAGACGTGTGAAAGATTTTGATCCGAAGCTTCCCAGCCTCCCCGTGGCTTGTCTTCTTGCATATATGGTGGCCCGTGGCCTGGTGGCAAAGCTCTCGCTTCACACGCTGAGTGTCCAGGTTCGTTTCCCGGCAAGGGTAGAAAATTTTTACATGTTTCCTTATACCTGTTGTCCATGTTCACCCATCAGTAAAAAATGGGTACCTGGGTGTTAGTCGACTGGTATGGGTCGCTTCCTGGGACAAAATTGACCTAATTTGCCCGAAATGCTCTGCATAACAAGTGGCTTTCTGTATAGTAGTATGTCATTGATCTCAGCTAAGCCTGTATACCTTGTACATATACTTGTAGAAATAAGGATTAATTTCAAGGATTAATTTCAGCCTCCTACTTTTTGAATACCCGCCTCAGTTTGGTAAAAGTTTCAACACCACTTGTTTCGTGGTGTCATTGCTATATAGACTGATTGTCGAGAAATAAACACATAAGCAATATAATGTGATCCTTTATTGACAACGTTTCGTCCACGCAGTGGGCTTTATCGAGTCACAGACAGATCTACCTGGAATAAGAGTGACATGAGTATTTATAAAATTTAGTCAGGTGGAGAATGCTGCATGTGACAGTCTTCAAAGTAGTGTGATAGTTTAAAACCTTGTGTGACTTAAAGAACCTGCAGCTTTGTGTGGGATAGCGTTGAAGAAATTTCTTGGCAATAGGTTCAGCTATGTTGTAGAAGCCGTTGTTCTGGTTGAAGTTGTTGGATATACAGATGAGTGATGATTCTAGGATTCTTCGGTATTGCGTGTTGTCTTCTCTGGCGATGAGTCTTGCGTTTCTGTAGTTGATTAAATGGTTGTGTGAATTTCGGTGTTGAACACAGGCATTTCTTGAGTCGTCAGATCTGCCTGCGTACTGGTGTTCTGAAATGCGTGTTTGGAGGTCTCTGGATGTTTCGCCGATGTATAATTTGCTGCAGTCATTACAAGGAATGTGTATACCCCTGCAGTGGATTGAAGCTTGTCCTGTCTGTTACTGGTAATGTCCTTGATGGTGGTGGATACATAGTCCTCCCCACCAACTCCATTGACAAACACGTTTCCAACATTTTTTCCAATACCTCATTCCGAATATCTACCTCCACATCCACCACCATCAAGGACATTACCAGTAACAGACAGGACAAGCTTCAATCCACTGCAGGGGTATACACAATTCCTTGTAATGACTGCAGCAAATTATACATCGGCGAAACATCCAGAGACCTCCAAACACGCATTTCAGAACACCAGTACGCAGGCAGATCTGACGACTCAAGAAATGCCTGTGTTCAACACCGAAATTCACACAACCATTTAATCAACTACAGAAACGCAAGACTCATCGCCAGAGAAGACAACACTCAATACCGAAGAATCTTGGAATCATCACTTATCTGTATATCCAACAACTTCAACCAGAACAACGGCTTCTACAACATAGCTGAACCTATTGCCAAGAAATTTCTTCAACGCTATCCCACACAAAGCTGCAGGTTCTTTAAGTCACACAAGGTTTTAAACTATCACACTACTTTGAAGACTGTCACATGCAGCATTCTCCACCTGACTAAATTTTATAAATACTCATGTCACTCTTATTCCAGGTAGATCTGTCTGTGACTCGATAAAGCCCACTGCGTGGACGAAACGTTGTCAATAAAGGATCACATTATATTGCTTTTGTGTTTATTTTTCCATTGTGTCGGTATTTTATACCATTTATTTCCACTGCTTGTCGAGGCTGGTATTCAAACACGAGGAGGCTGAAATTAATCCTTGAGCATATACTGCCACGAGTGTCCTCGCAACATGAAACAAGTCTAGTTCTCTAGGCTCATGTTGTTTGTAGGATCGATGGCGGAGTGGATAGGGTGACACGTACGTACCAAAAGAAGCTTAGGAAATTTACCTAACCTTATTATAACAAATGCAATTTTATTTAGCATAATCCAACTAAATATATTTCATATAAGTTTATAATAATTTAATAATAAACAAACACAATGAAATATTTTTTTTTCTTTAGGTTCAGAATGATTTTTGCGAAATTGCATACCACTTGGACTCCCAAAAATTGCACAATCCAGGGCAACATGGTTTCAGAGAAGGTCGCTCCTGCCTCTCGCAACAATTGGATTACTATTATATGGTACTGGATGCACTGGAAAACAAACAGTATATAAGTCACCTCTACGGACATATGCAGTACATTCTACAAGATTGATGGACTGAACACATCGACTCCAGGCCGAGGGACTGATTTCCTCAAAACTCCTACTCTCCTTACACCTTTCTACTTTGTATTGGACTGATGAAGCCACTGTGTGGCGAAACGTTTCCTCAATAAAGATACCCAAATGTTGCATATGTGTCTAATTTGTAAGACAAGAGATACCAAGCCAATGATGATCCTTTTTAAATCACTTGTTCTCTCTAGGCTGGAATACTGCTGTACATGCAAGGCAGGTGAAATTTCAGATCTAGAGAATGTACAGAGAACCTTTACTGCACGTATAAGTTCCATGATGATGGGCATAAACAAAGGTGTTATTAATAAAGTACCGAGGATGTCGAACCAGGTAAGAACCAGAAATAATAGATTTAAGTTGGATAAATTTAGATTTAGAAGGAACATAGGTAAATACTGGTTTTTGAACAGAGTTGTGGATGAGTGGAACAATCTTCCGAGTAGGGTGATAGAGGCTAGAACCTTGGGTGGCTTTAAAAAGAGATTGGACAAATATATGAGTGGGAGGGGCTGGGTTTGATTGGTGTCATGGGTACGGAAGTAAATTCTTGGGTAGTTTTGGGTAGTGGTGGTTTTGATAAGGACCTGCCTTGTATGGGCAAGTAGGCCTTCTGCAGTGTTCCTCCATTCTTATGTTCTTAGAAGGCCAAGGTCAAGGATGGCCAATCTATGGCGTATGCGCCAAAAGTGGCGCATTGCATGATTAGAAGTGGCGCATTGCATGATTAGAAGTAGCGAATTGCATGATTAGAAGTAGCGAATTGCATGATTAGAAGTGGCGCATTGCACCCCAGTCATAATAATAATAATAATAATAATACAACAAACTGCTGCCCTCAGTAACTAATTTGACTCAAAACATTATAAACTTAGCGAAATCAAAGCAGACTCAAAAGTCTCATTTAAAGTAAATAATGCTTATCTTGTCTTTATATTAAATCATTTTATATAAAAATGCTAAATATGTCTATATTAACATAGTTTTCAAGAAATGAATGGGGGGAACAAGTGTCGTATGGCGCATCTGAACTAGACCGTCAAAAAATTGGTGCATGGAATACAAAAGATTGGCCACTGCTGGTCTAGGCTCCACTAGTCTAGCCTCCACTGGTCTAGCCTCTATTGGTCTAGCCTCCACTGGTCTAGCCTCCACTGGTCTAGCCTCCACTGAGTAGCGTTTCCATATGATTAAGGCCAACACCAGGAGAAAGTTCTCCAAGACTCGGGTGACAACAAACAAAGAGGAAAGAAAGCTGGAAGGTGTGAAAGTGTGTAAGATTGTTGATGTGTGTGTCGGGTATAAATTTACGGAGCCCAGCTGGTGGTGGAAAGGGCGGTTCACTGACTGCGAAAAATCCTTTGATTTGAGAGCACTGTGCTTCATGCAGGTTGAAATGTTGCAGCTCGTGTCCTGACTGTTGGTGTTGGTGCTCATTTACTACAGTGTTCTGGTCTCCAGGGATGGTGATGGAGTTTGGTGATGATGATGACGCTGGTGATGATAAAGTAATGATTATGAAGTTGTTGGTGATGGTAATGACAATGGTAGTGACGATAAAGCAGGTAATGGTTATGAAGTTACTGGTGGCCTTGAAACTGGTGATGATAATGAATCCGGTAGTGGAATGATGAACCTGGTAGTGGAATGATGTACCTGGTAGTGGAATGATGTACCTGGTAGTGGAATGATGTACCTGGTAGTGGATTGATGTACCTGGTAGTGGAATGATGTACCTGGTAGTGGAATGATGTACCTGTTAGTGGAATGATGAACCTGGTAGTGGAATGATGTACTTGGTAGTGGAATGATGAACCCGGTAGTGGAATGATGTACCTGTTAGTGGAATGATGAACCTGGTAGTGGAATGATGTACTTGGTAGTGGAATGATGAACCTGGTAGTGGAATGATGAATCAGGCAGTGGAATGATGTACCTGGTAGTGGAATGATGAACCCGGTAGTGGAATGATGAACCTGGTAGTGGAATGATGAACCTGGTAGTGGAATGATGTACCTGGTAGTGGAATGATGTACCTGGTAGTGGATTGATGTACCTGGTAGTGGAATGATGTACCTGGTAGTGGAATGATGAACCCGGTAGTGGAATGATGTACCTGTTAGTGGAATGATGAACCTGGTAGTGGAATGATGTACCTGGTAGTGAATTGATGTACCTGGTAGTGGAATGATGAACCCGGTAGTGGAATGATGTACCTGTTAGTGGAATGATGAACCTGGTAGTGGAATGATGTACTTGGTAGTGGAATGATGAACCCGGTAGTGGAATGATGTACCTGTTAGTGGAATGATGAACCTGGTAGTGGAATGATGTACTTGGTAGTGGAATGATGAACCTGGTAGTGGAATGATGAATCAGGCAGTGGAATGATGTACCTGGTAGTGGAATGATGAACCCGGTAGTGGAATGATGTACCTGTTAGTGGAATGATGTACCTGGTAGTGGAATGATGTACTTGGTAGTGGAATGATGAACCTGGTAGTGGAATGATGAACTCGGTAGTGGAATGATGTACCTGTTAGTGGAATGATGTACCTGGTAGTGGAATGATGTACCTGGTAGTGGAATGATGTACCTGGTAGTGGAATGATGAACCAAATAATGGAATGATGGACCTGGTAGTGGAATGATGAACCAGGCAGTGGAATGATGAACCTGGTAGTGGAATGATGAACCTGGTAGTGGAATGATGAACCTGGTAGTGGAATGATGAACCAAGTAGTGGAATGATGAACCCGGTAGTGGAATGATGAACCGGCAGTGGAATGATGTACCTGCTGGTGACGAAGCAAGCGGAAATGTTGCAGGTTGTGTTCTGACAGTCGTGGATGATGCACTCGTCAGGTGAATACCACTGAGTTAATACCATGTAGTGATCTCAGTGGCAGTTGCTATCTTGCTCGTCTCCTGAGTCTCATGTTTGAGAAGGATCTCATTAGCCCTCTGGGCATCACTGCAGCTCCGGCAGTCGTGGGGGGTAATTGAATATCACTGTCACCTGATGGTAACAGTGAACGGTGGATGGTGATGATGCTGATGATGGTGATGGTGGTGGGGGTAATGTTGATGTTGGTGGCACTGGTGGCGATAAAGTTGATGGTGGGGACGGTGGTGTAGATGGTGGCAATGAGGCGTTAGTAGATGGAAAGATATTGTCTTAGATTGTATAAATCCTGGTAATATACTGATGAGCACCGTCGTCTTGAAGACTAAGGTACTCATCACCTGCTCCAGGGCTGAGGGACTGATTACCTCGCCTTCCGCTGTCTTCAGGATACATTTCAAACAGTTTTTACATTACGGCCTCGTATTGTACTGATAAAGCCACTGGAGGGCGAAACGTCTACAAAGTAAATATACCCAGATGTTTCACATGTGTCTAATTCTTCTCTAAAAATATTTTCAGTCTTCACTTGCAATGTTTTATGCAATTCCTTTTTTGCCCTTTGAAGAGATGGTAATTATCTAAAGCCTAGACTAATTATTAAATATTAAACTGAATTTAATATCTGAGTCCTCTCAGCCAATTCGGTGTTACTCAGTGTTTATAATCATAACCATATTATTTAAAGGGGTGGAGGGGTGAGCCAGTGGAAGGCCTCGGTCAGATGACCAAAAGCTCCAGCTGTGGGTCATCATACGACTAAAACCCGCATCAGGAAACACTTGTCCTGTTTCCTGACAAAACGTTCCTAACCTAATTCGGGGTTAATGTTCAAAATATCACGGTCTCAAATCTGCCGGAATAACCTACCAAGTATCGATAAGTAATTCTTTCTAATATTCATTCGGTTTATAGATTCATTCATATACATATGCATGTATACATGGGTACACATGAACATAAGCACTCATACATACATATAAGTATACATAAGCATATATATGGACACACACTCACATATATACATATGGATACACATACTTATATACATATGTACACATACTTATATACATTTGGACACACATATTCACAGATATACATATGCATACATATGTACAAGTTTGGACTCAAATTAAGCTATAATAAACAGATGTCATTGAAAAGCAAAAGGGCGGACTAGGGGCTCGAACCACGGTCCGTAAATTGACCGTCCGGAACTAATGCTTACTGTCTTATATTCCGTCAGAGGCACCAATTGTAATCCAACTGAATAGATCTACTGTTAAAGCTCCTGGGCTCAAGGAAGGAGTTCAGTTGGGTTACAGTTGGTGCTTCTGATGGGCCGTAATGCAGTATTAGTTTCAGATCCTTCCTATCAGAAGCCCAGGTTTACCCTAGACAGTAGAGCGTCGGACTGTCAGTTTACGGACCGCGGTTTGACATACACTCATACATACACCAGTATGTATCTACGATGAGAACCTAACGGAACTGAATCTCAGAGGAACTGATAGAATAAACAGGGACATGCTGGTTGAGTGGCGAGAAACAGGTACTCGGGGGCACAGGTGGTAGTTAAAAGGTACAGATGAGCCACAGGGATATCAGGAAGTATTTCTTTAGTCTCAGAGTGGCTGAGAATGGGAATGATCTCGACGAAGTAGTGGAAGCAGATTTCATACATAGCGTTAAGAGCAGGTATGACAGTGTCCCCGAGGCTAGGTGGTGAATCTGGCAAGTGGCAAGTTTGAGGGGCGGGGCCAGGAGCTAAGACTCGAGCCCTGTAACACCATATAAGCGAATGCAAGCATATATTTGTAAATATATGCACGTAATCATATGTATACTTTTGAATGTGTATACATATGCATAAGTATACATCCGTACATTCATACAAACACAACAATGCACATTCGTACACTCACTCATACACAATACTAAACATTCCTACATACATTCATGCAACAATACGGACAAACACACATACATATGCGTACCTATACATAAGTACACACATATGCATACGTGAAAACGTATAAAGATACATACCTACATCCGAACACATACATATGCACACGCAAACATATTTTATCATTTTGTTTAACACACCGATGACCGTTTTCCACCTTGGCAGGATGCCCTATAAAAGAAGAAACACTTCCACCATCACTTACTCCATCCCTGTCTTGCCAGAGGGGCGCCGTTACTACAGTTCAAAACTGCAAATATCCCCACCTCGCCTTCAGATTTTTTTAGGATTGCCCTGCAATATTGCTGTTGCAAGCGTTGAGTTAAATTGATGTTCTGGACTCACTGATTTTATTACAAGTCCCACGTCAGAAGGAAATTTTGTATATCTATTGCCTACTAAAATACGGGACGTTACGTTGTTTCCCTGTGTATTAATACTATTATTATTTTTATTGTGTATTTCTTTCTGTTTTTTAGTTGGATAACAAATGTTTTATTGGCGAAGATAAATATTGTGGCTGGTTGGTTAGTTTGGATTATAGTCTATGGTCACACAAGAGTCACTCAGGATTCACGTCATCTCTTTACCACCAATCGAAAGTATTTTAATCCTAAATATGGGAGTATATAGATTCAAGCAAGGTTGAAGTGTCCACAAGCTGAATTATATACATCTTCACTAATTATATACATCTCCACTAATTATATACATCACTAATTATATACATCACTATTGCTCTCACTGTGAACACATGAAAAAAAATATGCCCATGAGAATATATGCACACTATATAAAATGTTGTATTATATTACAAAGCAAATAAAAGTTTGGAAAATATAAATGCTGGTAAATATTCCTATCTTACAAGGACCTTATGTTGCATTTCTTAGGTGTCCGTTGAATAAATATATTTATATACACAAGCAGTTTCTTTTTATTTAAAATATTGTATTACCAGAATAGAGGTTAAATAAATGCTTGGAATAAATAAATAATGAGAGACGAGCATCTCTTGGCCAGGTTGGTAATCTCATGTTTATCTATTGCAGTAATAAAATAGTATGTAAATAATACTAGTGTTTTCTTCCTTCTATATTGTTTATCATTATTCTTATTTTTTTATTTCTTGTTTATAATTATAATATTTGTCAGCAAGAATGTTGGGCGTGCACCAGAAGAGTCTGTGCACACCAACAATAAACTGCAGACTGACCTGACGAAGAAAACGCTTTGACTGTCATACACCCAATCACTGTCTTGTCAGAGGCGCGCAGACATTAGAGTTCGGGTGACCCTCCAAACCGTAACATCCCCACCCTTCCTTCAGAGTGCAGTCACTGTATTTTCCACCTCCGGGACTCAAGTCTGGCTAACTGGTTTTCCCTGAATCCCTTCTTAAATGTTACTTTGGTCACACTCCAACAGCATGTGAAATCATAAAACAAACACTTACCTCCACTTCTGTCTAACACGATTGCACAAGCCTGTTGAATGACAAAGCCCATAGCACTCTAAACCTTCTTTATTCCCTCCCTCCAACCTTTCCTAGGATGACTCCTGTCCCTCCACTCCAGATTTATACGCCCTCTGAATCATTCTTTTGGTAACTCCACACCTCGTAATATCCAGATTTCAAATTATCTGCGTAATATTCACACAACTCATTGCCCATAAACACTGCCTCCAGATTCCTCCTCGCTGCAACATTTAAAACTCACGCTCCACACCCATACAACAGTATTGATACCACTGTACTCTGATACATATCCCTATTTGCCTCCATGGATAAAGTTCCCTGTCTCCACCGATGCCTCAGTGCACCATTCACCTTTTTCCCTTCGTCATTTTTATGGTTCACTTGTAAGAACCAACCTCCGTCAACTCTACTCTTAAATATCTGAACACATTCACTTTCTCCATACACTTTCTCTCCTGTCTGATACTCAGTCTTCCACTACATAGATCTTTTTGATATTCTCATCATCTTTGCTCTTTCCTATGTTCAGTTTTAATTTCCTACTTTTACATACCCTCCGCCTATACCAACCTTTGTAACTTTTTCTTCAAAATCTCCCAAAGAGAATCTTGTCATTGGCAAACAGGAAGTCTCACTTTGTATTAGATTCATTATCTTTTAATCCAACGCCTCTCCCAAGACCCTAGCATTCACGTCCTTTACAACCGTTTCTATAAATATATTGAACAACTATGGGGACATCGCACTTTCCTAAGGCAAAGTTTACTGGAAAATAATCTCCACCTCTCCTACACACCCTAACCTGAGGTTCACTATCCACATACAAATTCTTTATTGCTTTAAGTAACTTATCACCTATTCCATACTTTTGCAACTTCTGCCACATTGCTACCCTATCCACCCTGTCATATGCCTTTTCTAAATCCATAAATACAAGGGAAAGTTTCTTACCTTTATTGTTTAAGTATATGCTTTATTGTAAACACTTGGTCTACACATCCCTTACCCTTCCTAAAACTTCCTTGTTCCTTTAAAGTTCTGCTCTCCTTCTTACCCTTAATTCTTTCAATAATATTTCTGCCATTCATTTTACCTAGTATCATCGACAGACTTATTTCCCCATAATTTTTGAATTCCATTTATCTCTTATACAAAAGAATTATGCATGTTCTCTGCCAACCCAAAGGTAACTTACCCCCTCCCCATTTATGCATATGTTAAACAAATATACCAACCACTCCAAAACTATATTCACACTTGTTTTTTTTTAAATTTCCGCCTTAATGCCATCTATCCCAATTGCTTTTATCCTCTTTCATTCTACTCACGGCATCACGCACCTCACCAAGACTTACATTTGGCTATTTCTCACTCCTAAAAAAATATTATACCTCCAACCTACTCACATTTTATTTCCTAACCCGATTCTCAATATCGGTTTCTGAAGGACGCCGCAGGTTATACCCACCGTGAGGTGTATATTTCTCAGTGTAGATGTACTGAGAGCTTGCTTCAATCCATATTTTGGGGATTAAAGTATACTTGACTAGTGTTGAACAGGTTCACGCAGCTTTAAACCCTCCAGTATACTCCAGGTATAGGTATACCCAGGAAAAGTTGAAATATATAAGTGTATCACTGGCAATTCGGGATTTAGTTTATATGTCCCAGTTCCTCAAATCTGAATCTTTGATATAAAATTTTTCTTCTATTTATCATATATGCTTAATTTTCGTATTTGAGAGGCATTTTGTCGATTTTGAGGCAATTAACGCTCTTTGATCAGACACATATTGAATCTGATGAGATTTACAAATGTGGTATTGACTGCCAAACAACGTTCATTAGATTTCATTACATACGGTATTCAACTCGCTATTTAATTCAGCAGTTAATGTTTAGAGTCGAAAGGAGTAATCAGTAAATT
This sequence comes from Cherax destructor, assembly GCA_009830355.1. NCBI lineage: Eukaryota > Metazoa > Arthropoda > Malacostraca > Decapoda > Parastacidae > Cherax > Cherax destructor. The sequence goes on from WNWK01000008.1 coordinate 599,754, forward strand.
ATTCTTGACACACACACACACACACACACACACACACACACACACACACACACACACACACACACACAGAAGCAGAGTTATGCTCATGGAGTCTCATCTTCAGTGATAATTTTTATGCCTTTTTTTAAATCTTTCCATCAGTTGTGTTACTCTTTGTTCATTCAAGTATATGACGTCTTCTTTAGCGGAAAAAAATAGTAACTCGTATCTTTTCCCAACAGTTTTTTTTTTTTCCATATGAGGCTTACTTGAAGGTGATGAGCTGAACATGATGTATGAGTGATGACAACCTGGAGTGATGACAACCTGGAGTGATGACAACCTGGAGTGATGACAACCTGGAGTGATGACACCCAGGGTTCACTAAGTGGTGTCATCTAAGCAGCCTAGGGTAACGGGGATACACAGTCGAATCGGAACAAATGGTTTCTTTCAGGGCACATCTGAGGTACCCTGCTGTCCAGATAGTTCAATACGTGGTGCAAATGGTTGAGGTGTTTGCCAGGAAGATTGAAATATTCTCGACTGAAGGATACCGAGTGTATGGAAGTAACGTTCCAATATTTACACAAATAAATGCCACTATTTGCACAAATTGCAGTTTGACGGGAGCAAATTTTACCGAAAGAGGAAACAGCTGAGTAAAAACTGGATGTATATCTCAGGAAATGCACTCTTGAAAGCATAATCAAATATTATCTTTCAAATGCAACAACATTTATTCGTGTTGGTCATTCTGCTGGAGAATCATTGCGAGAAACTTCAACATTTGAAGACGATGTCCACGTGAGGGTTCTCTCAAAGCCTGTTGCTCGACAAAGCCAATCAGTGCTGGTGACGTAACTGCACAAGACGCTAGATAAGACGTCAACAGAGTGATCTCCTCGTTAATGGGAACGAGAAATGAAGTCACTTGAAGACTCAGGTATCAACGCTTTTATTCAAGGAATAACATATATTGATCTAGTATCCGTTTTAGACGGACCCGTTATGGACAATATTCAATGAAGCTGAAGACTCGAATCCTGGTTCTACGAACTATCTCGTAATGGTGTTCGTTATCAGCTATGATGCAGACTTTGCCAGGAATAACAAGTTTCCATGATTCTGGTAATCTTTCAAAAGATAAAAAATAATATTTCGCACAGACATTTTCAAAATGAATATGAGATTTATCGGCAACCAGTGATAGAAAGAGACTTATTTACTCTTGGCATTGGTGGCTATGATCATTTTTTGACACAGTCATTAAAACACAGACCAGCTACATGTTGCCTCAGTCAACTCTCGCTCAAATACACAAAAATACAGCTATTTTACTGGAAATATATAAGAATGATGGATACCACGAGACTCAAGCATTCACTAGCAGGCACTTTTCAACCTCTGGCCGTCGCACAAGAACAGCAGTTGAACAAATCCGCTGACGTAAGAAAAATAAATTGTTGACAACGTGAGATGGAAAAAGCCGCCTCTTCTCTCAGCTTAAGGAGATCAAATGAAACCACTAGACTGCTTCTGGAGATGCTGCATGACGGTGCCACCTGCAAAAAGTGTGTTAAGAAGATCCACAACAAACAAGTCTTCACTCACGCGATCAGGATACTCTATGGTCTCTCTGACAAAGACAACACTTACGAAGGAAGAGAAGAAGACTACGTCACTGAGCTCTGAAGATGTTTGCTGCTCCTGAGCTTCACTCTCCAAGTGTGTGAGTGGAAGGTGTAGGGGTCAGAGCAAGTGAGTGAAGGTGGATCGTGTGTGAGTGGAACAAGCGAGTGTGAGTGGAACAAGCGAGTGTGAGTGCAACAACTGAATGCCGGTGGAAAAGATCAGTGTGGGTGGAACAAATGAATGGCACTGGAACAGTCGTACATGTGAGGAGAAGTTAGTGAAAGTGTTAAAAGTGAGTGGGGGTTGAACAAGACAGTGATGAACAAAAGAATGGGGGATGAGGCAAGTAAGGGGGTGGAACAAATGAGTTTGTGGGCGAATCAAGTGAGTGTAGGGGAAATAACTGAGTGAGATGGAATAAGTGAGTATGGTGAAACAAGTTATTGTTAATGGAGACAGTGAATGAGAGTAGAACAAATGAGTAGGACGGAATGAGTGAGGATGGAATGAGTGAGGATGGAATGAGTGAGGATGGAATGAGTGAGGATGGAATGAGTGAGGATGGAATGAATGAGGGTTGCCGCACTTTGGTACATGATTCAAAACCACTTGTTTCATGGTTTCATTGCTATATAGATTGCTTGTTGAGGCGGTTATTCAAAGAGGAGAAGTCTGAAACTAATCCTTTAGCATACCACTGCCAAGAGTGTCCTTGCAACATGAAACAAGTCTAGTTCACTAAGCTCATGCTATTTGTAGGATTGATGGCTGAGTGATTAAGATGACAGGTACATTGTGTGGTGTCTGACGCTTTCGTGATTTCATAATGTGAGAAATCACGAAAGTGTTTGGAATTTCACTATTTTTCACAGTGGTTGTTCTGCATATTGTGATATCACTGTTTATTATATTTAATATATATATATATATATATATATATATATATATATATATATATATATATATATATATATATATGCAGTGGACCCTCGGTTTTCGTTGAAAATTCTTTCCAGAATGCTGTTCGAGTGCCATTACCGAACGAATTTTTTCCAATAAGGACAAATGTAAATTAGATTAGTCGTTTCAGACCCCCAAAAATACACTTACAAAAATACACTTAAATAAATGTTCGAGTTTGGAGGTGAACGAAAACCGAGGGTCCACTGTATATATATATATATATATATATATATAGAGTGCTAGTCACGGCATTATGTGCTGGTTGAGTGCTCCGGTATAATGCCGTTACGAAAATCAAAGGCCTACCATACAGGGGTCTTTTATCGTCAGTGCATTATGCATTATGCATTATCGTCAGTGCATTATGGCCTGCCGCCACACTCCACAGTGACTCCTCAGTGCTTACATAGCTGCCGTGGTGAGAAGTGTTGCACTTCTGTCTCTAATCCGCCCCATCTTTTGTCCGGTGTTCCCTTTGGTTTTGGGGCTCTACATGTTTGATTATGGATAAAAGGAAGTCTTTAACACCTGAAACTATAGCTCAAATCATAGGGCTTCACAAAGCTGGGAACCAGACGAAAGAAATAGTGGAGAATGTTGGTGTGTGTGAGCGTTCAGTGAGGAACTGGGTGCAGCGTTTCAAGGCTGGTGGCGGTGTCGAGTTACCGTCTGCCAAACCTCAGCCTGGCCCCTCGAAGAAGACATCTGTTCGTACCTTAACTGTGTTAAAGAAGCAGTTAGAGAGTACACCTAAGATAACTGCTAGAGAATTGAAAGAAAAGAACCCACATCTTCTCTCAGAGGTGTCTGTATGAACTGTTAACAGACGTGTGTCAGAACTGGGCTACAGTAGTCACCGCCAGGTTAAGAAACCGATCCTCTCCAAGCCACAGAAGAAACGTAGGCTGGATTATGCAAAGAAATATCTTCACTGGACTCCTCAACGGTGGTCTGAAGTACTTTGGAGTGATGAAGCAACCTTCACCGTCACCTGTAACCGTGGGGGACATGTGTACCGCCCCAGAGGTTGTGACGCGCTAGACCCACACTACACCTGTGGGACCACCGAACACCCAGACTCGCTCATGGTTAGGTTTTTTTTCAGTGCTCAGAGTGTTGGTGAAGTCATTGTGCTTCCAAAAAAAAAAAAACAGAATAATTACCTGGAGTGATTGTGTGACAATTTACCTGAGGCGTTTGACAAGTGAGGAGCTACAGTTTTTATGCAGGATGGTGCACCTTGTCATATTGCCAAATCTGTAGGTCAGTGGCTTAAGGACTGTGAAGTGAGGTTCTTTAATGACTGGCCAGGCAATTCGCCAGACCTAAGTCCTATTGAGAGCCTCTGGTCAACAGTGAAACGAAGTTTACTGGGCAAGGATATCAGAGTTCCATCCCGCGGCTGGAGGCTGCTCTACATGAGGCATGGAATAATATACCTCCCCAAACCCTCAAGAATTTGTGTGAGAGTCTTCCTACACGGCTGAGGGACGTGATTAAGCGTAAACGACGCAGCAACAAGTATTAAAACCTCAGTAAGTGTCCAGATACGTATATATATTATAATTTTTCATGGCATGTGTTTGTGTTTTGGTACGTGTGTAGGGAAGGGGCGGCGTAATGCCGTGACTAGCGCTGTATACACAATAAGATCACAGTAAACAGGTGATATCAAAATATGCAGAACTACCACTGTGAAAAAATAGCAAAATTCCAAGCGCTTTCGTGGCTTCTCACATTATCAAGGAACTATAAAAATAAAAGGTTAACAGAAGGCATTATAAAGACCAGACTACACCTCGCTACCACCCCCCCCAACAACACCTGACTTTTTATGATGATGTAGGAAGGTAGTCAGTGATCCGTGAAACACAGCCTATATTCTACCCAAAAGCTTGTCTAATGTACCTTAAATTCTTCCCAAAATTTATTAATTATAATTAATAATCACTTTCACTAAGATCCCAGTGCACACTTATTTTATTCACATCTCAGAATACAAAATCATGATCGCCAAATCCATAAGATTATTACCAAAATCTAAGATAACTTAAGACAAGATCACTAAGAACATTATAACTTTGATCACTTACGACAAGATCACTAAAACTATGATCAGAGAACACCCTCATTTTTATATACATACCCTCAAAATACTCTAACTAAGATCACTAAAAAAATCAGAACACTATCACTAAGAACTCATTTACACATAAATCAAGTTCACCAAACCCATAATATGTTTACCCAAATCTAAGTTCACTCAAGTCAAGACCACTAAGTTCACTAAAACTAAGATCAGTATCAACTAACACATGCTGACCTAAGATCATTATTACTAAGATTACAGAACACTCTCATTTTTATATCATGAGCACCAAATCCATTAGATGATTACCAGAATCTAAGAACACTAAAGTCAAGATCACTAAAATTAAGGTCACCATTAACTAATACATGAAGACCCAAGATCACTATTACTAAGATCACTTACTACTATGTCAAGAGCACTAAAACTATGAATACTATTACTAAGATCATTAACAACTACGACAAGATCACTAAAGCTAAGAACACTTAGGACAATATCACAAAATCTATGAACCCAGAACACATATTTTTATACACATCTCAGAACACACAAAAATCACGATCACCAAATCCATAACATGTTTACCAAAACCTAAGCTCACTCATGGCAAAACCACTAATCTCACTAAAACTAAGAACACTATCAACTTTGACATGAAGATTTATCACAGTGTAACTAAGAACTAAGAAACGGTATTACTTAGATCGCTATCCATGTCAAGGGCATTTAGACAAGAACATTAAATGACTATGATCACTAAATCTATGAACGCTATTACTAAGATTACTAAAACATTAAACAAAATTTATTTGAGAACATAATGCCACGATTGCAAACAAACCAAGATATAGGTGGGGATTAAACTCGCGGCAAGTGAGTCCAGTGGTTTACGCGCTGGCCTGGAGTTTTACGACACACTTGCCGTGAGTTCATTCCCCACCCGTACCATGGTTTATTTGAGAATTTGAAGAGAATTCCAAACTGGCATTTCTAGACACTCTGACCACGAATATTAATTGTATATAACACAAATATTTTACTGGCCTGGGTTTAGAATAGTTTCTGTCTGAAATGGTTTAAAATTAATAGTATGAGTATATTTATTAGCATGTGATAATGAAGTCAATTACTTGTTGAATCACTTTCAATACAACGCTTAACCGAGCCAGCTATTTTATGGTGTTTTAAAAAATTATTGAATACCTAATTTGCATTACACTCACATTTCCTAAAGATATACAACGCATTAAACTACCTTACTTAGAAAACTTGTTTTTTTTTTAATTCGTAAAGAATTATGCAATATTTTAAGGAACTTCCTATAGATTAATTTTTAGTTTATGTTCACTAATCAACAAAAGAATGGTACGGTGTTAGGGGTGTGGATTCTATTCCCTGCGGTGTCTGCTTGTATGAGTGTTGCAGACTTATTGCTCTATACGTGGGCAGTAATACACGAAACTATAAGCTCCAAATTTCGAAGTATGTGGGTAGATCTTTCAGTGTTAACCTTAGTCTGTGTAAAACCCCCCTGACGCTGCAATCAGAGAAGAGTGTGAGTTAAACCACCACCCTCTCTCCTGTGGGTCCTTTACAGTTCTGATTCGACACCCCAGAGACTCGACCTCATTATCACGGAATCTTTGAATATAGTGAGACTGACGCCTCAACTAAACAATTCCACAATGTCTATACCAGGCGGCGTGAGTAATTCCCAGGGGGATGGGACACAACCCCTGAGAAACGATTAGCAATATGTTGAGTATTTACGATTTTCTCAATAGACTCTATACAATAGCTTAAAATAATATAGTTAAGAATGAAAACAAATTTGTCAGTTTTCCTATTTAGATAAAGAGGATTTTTTTTTAATTTTTACATTTAGAATTTATTATGAAGGAATAAAGGGGAAGTGGAATGAGGACTATGTGAGCGGTTCATAAAGTGGGTTAAGAACCACAGGTCTATATAGCTGTTCACAGTGATTATTGCTTTTATTGTTGAGTTTTGATATTGTTCAAGATATGCCAGGTCAGTATCATCACAGTATTACGTTAATTTGTCAACTTAGTGAAAATATAAAGTACAGCGGCGATTTATTTCAACGGAATATTAGCTTGTGATATAACAAGCTATTCTGGTTGGTAAAGAGTTATATATAAACACTGATAATGTGATCTGAGGCTCCAAAACGTTTGGAAATTGAAAGCAAATGAAGACACCTACGGTCCTAACAGTTTTGCCCCTGATATAAATATGCACAAACACAAATGTAAAAAATCAGATCAACTATTGTCTGTCTGTGTCAACAACAGCCAATGTATATATAAACAGAGCGTTTGACTGTTGAAGAAACAATGTCAAAAATAATATTGACATTACACTCGTGGCATAGAAGAATTTGTCAGTTTTTTTCGCTCGTGCAATTGCAAATCCTGGAGGGGGGGGGGAAATCATTATCGTTTTGCATTTTTGATTTGCATTAAAAGATTCAATAAATTTTGAGATAATAAAAGAGAATCAAGTTTTCACGTCCACTGTTTATTTAAATTGTCGCTATTGTTGTCATTGTTTGTTTTTGTCGTTGTTTCTTTGTGGACGTGTACGTTGTAGTTGTTATTATTGGCAACGGCGTTATTTCTCATATCAGTGCTCGTTATTATTGCCATTGTTGTTGCTTTTGTTGTCATTATAGTCATTCTCATTATTATCGTTGTTGTTATTGTCATCATCATCGTTGTCGTCATCATTGTTATCATTGTCATTATATTTGTTGCTTTCTTCCTCTTCGTTGTTGTCATTATCGTCGCTGTTGTCATTATCGTCGTTGTTGTCATTATTGTCGTTGTTGTCGTCCTCATGATAACTATTCACTTCCATCTCCGTCTTTCCTTCCTACTCTTTCCCCTTTCCTTTCTCTTCCTGCTCCTCCTCTTCCTCCCCTTATTCTTCCTCCTCCTCTTCCTACTTTTCGTACTCCTTCTGCACCTTCCCCTGCTCCTCTTCCTCATCCTGCTCCTCGTTTTCCTGCTCCTCGTGTTCCTGCTCCTCGTGTTCCTGCTCCTCGTGTACCTGCTCCTCGTGTTCCTGCTCCTCGTGTTCCTGCTCCTCGTGTTCCTGCTCCTCGTGTTCCTGCTCCTCTTCCTCATCCTGCTCCTCTTCCTCATCCTGCTCCTTCTCGTGTTCCTGCTCCTCCAGAACACATAAGACAGCCTTTATCTCCTGGTAAGTGATGCCTTTACTGCTCTCCCACTACTGTGAGTCTCCCCGTGTGTGTACTCACCTAGTTGTGGTTGCAGGGGTCGATTCACAGCTCCTGTGTGTGTGTGTGTGTGTGTATACTTACCTATTTGTGGTTGCAGGCGTCGATTGACAGCTGCTTGCCCAGCCTCTTCACTGGTCACTACTAGGTCCACTCTCTCCCTGCTCCATGAACTTTATCGTATCTCTTCTTAAATCTATGTAACCATCCTACCTCCACTACATCACTCTCCAGATTGTTCCACAACTCTAAGGCTAAAGAAATACTTCCTAACATCCCTATGACTAAATTTTTAACTTCCAGTTGTATTTGTTCATTGTCCCATCTCTGAAACATTCTCGCCCTGTCCACCTTGTCAATTACCCTCAGCATTTTATACGTCGTAATCATATCCCCCTATCCCTACTGTCTTCCAGTGTTTTCAGGTTGAGTTCCCTTAACATCACCTCTAGCTCCGGGACTAGTCTTTTTGCAAAAGTTTGCATTTTATAAAATTTCTTGACATGTTTGACTTGGAGTGGGTTCCATACTGGTGCTGTATACCCCAATATGGACCTTATGTATACGGTGTACAGTGTCGTGAATGACTCCTTGCTTAGATGTCGAAACGCTATTCTCAACTTTGCCAGGCGCCCATATATGTGATTCTCAGGAGATGTGTTCGGTATTATACTCACCCCAAGAAACTTTTCCTTGAGTGAGGTTTGCAGTTTTTGGCAAATTAGTCTGTACTCTGTCCGCTGTCTTTTTTGCACTTCGCCAATCTTCATGACGTGGCACTTGGCGGGATTAAGCTCCAGGAGCCAGTTGCTAGAACAGGCTTGCAGCCTGTCCAGATACCTTTGTAGTCCTGCTTGATCCTCATCCGATTGAATTCTCCTCATTAGCTTCACGTCGTCTGAAAACAGGGACTCTTCTGAATCTATCCCTTCCCTCATGTCATTCACATATACCAGAAACAGCACCGGTCCTTGGACTGAACCCTATGAAATCCCGCTCGTCACAGGCGCCCACTCTGACACCTCGATACGTATCATCACTCGGTTTTCTTTCATGCCAGGTATTCTCTGATCCAGTGAAGTATCTTTCCTGTTATACCTCCCTGATCCTCTAGCTTTAGTAGTAATCTCTTGTGTGAAACTGTGTCGAAAGCCTTCTTACAGTCCAAGAAAATGCAATCTACCCACCCCTCTCTCTCTCCTGTCTTTACCTTGTCGTAGAACTCCAGTAGGTTTGCGAAACACGATTTTTCCTTCCCTGAAGCCGTGCTGGTTGTCATGTATAACCTCGTTCCTTTATATGTGCTCCACCACTCTTCTGATACTCTACTCCATGATTTTACATGCTATACATGTCAGTGACACTGGCTGTAGTTTAGTGATATGTACCTCTGTGTGTGTACTCACCTATTTGTACTCACCTATTTGTACTTACCTATTTATACTCACCTATTTGTACTCACCTATTTGTGGCTGCAGGGGTAGATTCACAGCTCCATGGCCCTCCTCTTCACTGATCGATACTAGGGTCTCTCTCTCCCTGCTCCGTGAGCTCTATCATACCTCGTCTTAAAACTATGTATGGTTCTTGCCTCCACTACGTCACTTGCCAGACTATTCCACTTCCTGACAACTCTATGACTAATGGAATACTTCCTAACATCTCTTTGGCTCATCTGAGTCTTCACCTTTCAATTGTGACCCCTTTTTTGTGTGTCCCATATGTGGAACATCCTGTCTCTGTCCATCTTGCCGATTCCTCGCAGTATTTTGTATGTCGTTATCATGTCTCCCCTAAACCTCCTGTCCTCCAGTGTCGTCAGACAGATTTCCCTTAACCTTTCTTCGTACGACATTTCCCTAAGCTCTGGAACTAGCCTTGTTGCAAACCTTTGCACCTTCTCTAATTTCTTGACGTGCTTGACCAGGTGTGGGTTCCAAACGTGTGTGTGTGTGTGTGTGTGTGTGTGTGTGTGTGTGTGTGTGTGTGTGTACCATGTGAACCCCAACACTGTTTACAAGCTGAGTTTAAGGGTGTGATGTGCTTGTTCTTAGATCCTCTTGTTGACTTTTTGTTGACTCATGTAATCTGTCTCTGAATCCTTCGATTTATTAACATTGTGTGGGAATTTTGCTTCTCGCGAGTTGCAATATAGTTTATTTACGACTTTATAAATAAAAGTACTTAATCGTTTTGTAATTCATTTCTGTGTTTAGCTCTATCGCTCTTCCCTCTTCCCGGTTATTCTCCTTCTTCTTCTTTTTTCTAATTAAGCAGCAACATCTTAAGCACCCTGTGTATGCTCTGTGGTATTTG